>OX243829.1:0-15811 GCA_945859605.1 Lumbricus rubellus | reverse complement strand
ATGGACTGTATTCAACGAGGTGAAAAGGTTGACGAATCATTTATGTTTTTTATTTAATAATCTTTTTACTTGGAAGGTAAATGTACAATATATACTAAAAACACACAAGAGGGCATGGCCCGTTTTTAAATTTACAGTTTAATGTTTAATCTCGACCATCTTGTAATGATCAATTTCATGGTTTATATGATCTTGAGGAATAACTAGTTATTTTTGAATTAAATGTGTAATTATTAGATCATCACAAGGATGAAAATAGGAGTGATACTGAGAATCAGAATATAAATATTGATGTTAATCATCTAATAGGGGATAGGTGAGGCATAGAAACACACCAAAGGTAATTATGTCTTGACAAGACATTGTTATATATTAACTAGTGTTTCTAAGGTTTGAAATTTGAAATTCATCTTATAAAGGATTTGGTGTTGATAGCTTCTACAGCAATTGGTATAAATGAGTGGTTAGCTCCACAAATTTCTGAACATTGACCGTAGAATACTCCAGGTTGTGTGGTTGTAAAACCAATTTGGTTAAGACGACCAGGTACGGCATCTACTTTTACCCCTAGAGCTGGTACTGTTCAGGAGTGAATAACATCTGCAGCAGTGATAAGTATGCGGATTTCTAATTGTATGGGGACTACTATTCGGTTATCTACTTCTAGGAGACGGTAATCACCTGGAAGTAGGTCAGAGGTTGGAAGTATGTATGAATCTATTTCAACGTTTATAAAGTCAGTATATTCATATCTTCAGTATCATTGGTGGCCGATAGTTTTTACTGTGATTGATGGTTGTCTTACTTCGTCTGTAATATAGAGAATACGAAGAGATGGAAGAGCTAAAACTAGAAGAATTAGGGCTGGAAGGATAGTTCACACTGTTTCTACTGTTTGGGCTTCTATGATATAACGATTTACTTGTTTGTTTAATATTAGGGCTAAAAGGGCGTAACCTACCACTGTTAGGACTAAGGTTAACACCAATAGAGCATGGTCGTGAAAGGAAACTAGTTGAAGTATGACAGAAGATGCGGCGTCTTGGAATATTACTTGACCTCAGTTTGGCATCTAAGTGAGCTAGTTCTAGCACGGGCCTAATTAACAAATAGGTGCCTTTGGCTTTCACTTAATTTGGGGTAAGTAATGATTCCTGTCTCTCTAAGGTTGTGGAAGTCTAAGGGCAAGATTGGATCGGATCATTCTAGTGCTGAAGATATGTGAGGACTTGAGATTACACTTCGCTGTGAAGCAAAAGCTTCCCATAAGATGAAAATGAATAGTATTAAGGCTACAAAGGATAGGAGAGATCCAAATGAGGACACCACGTTTCATTTTATAAATGCGTCTGGGTAGTCCGAGTATCGACGGGGTATTCCTCTTAGTCCTAAGAAGTGTTGGGGGAAGAAAGTTGTATTTACTCCTAAGAATATTAAGAAGAATTGGGCATTTGCTCATCGGTGGTGGAGAGTAAGACCCGTAAGAAGTGGGAATCAGTGGGTAAAGGCGGCAAAAATTGCGAATACGGCACCCATTCTTAATACATAATGGAAGTGAGCTACTACGTAGTAGGTATCGTGTAGAATGATGTCTAGGGAGGAATTTGATAAGATAATTCCAGTTAGACCACCCGTTGTAAATAGAAAGATAAATCCTAGGGCTCATAGTACGGGTGTTTCGTATTTGATTTTAGATCCATGAATGGTGGCTAATCAGCTAAATACTTTAATTCCTGTAGGTACAGCGATGATCATGGTGACAGCTGTAAAGTATGCTCGAGTATCTACATCTAAGCCTACTGTAAATATGTGGTGAGCTCATACGATAAATCCTAAGACAGCAATTCCCAGCATGGCATAGATTATGCCTAGTGCTCCAAATGGTTCAAGCTTTGCTGTATAGTGTCTCACGATGTGAGAAATAGCACCAAATCCAGGAAGAATTAGAATATATACTTCGGGGTGGCCAAAGAATCAGAAGAGGTGTTGGTAGAGGATAGGATCTCCCCCTCCGGCTGGATCAAAAAAGGATGTATTTAGATTTCGATCAGTGAGGAGTATTGTAATTGCTCCTGCCAGGACTGGAAGAGATAGAAGGAGAAGAACTACAGTGATTAGTACAGCTCAAACAAATAAGGGCACTCGTTCTAATCGTAGGCCTCTTCACCGCATGTTAATTACTGTAGTAATAAAGTTAATAGCTCCTAGAATAGAAGATGCACCAGCTAAATGAAGGGAGAAAATAGCTAGGTCTACTGAGGGCCCAGCATGAGCAAGATTACTCGCAAGGGGAGGATATACTGTTCAACCAGTTCCGGCTCCCTTTTCAACAGCTGCTGAAGAAACTAGAAGAATTAGAGAGGGAGGTAGTAGTCAAAATCTTATATTGTTTAGGCGGGGAAATGCTATATCTGGGGCACCAAGTATTAGTGGGAGTAGTCAGTTTCCAAACCCACCAATGAACACGGGTATAACTAAGAAGAAGATTATAACAAATGCATGAGCAGTGACAATTGTATTGTAAAGTTGATCTCTGCCTAGGAATGCACCAGGTTGCCTTAGTTCGATTCGGATGAGGAGTCTTATTCCGGCTCCAACTATTCCAGCTCAGACCCCAAGAATGAAGTATAGAGTTCCAATATCTTTATGATTGGTTGAGTAAAATCATCGCATATATGATAATAAGAGGTCTTAACCCTAGAGATATAATAGAGGCTGGAATAATGAGTTTTATTGAGGATTTGTTAACAATAGGAAGGATTTGTTTTTGGTTGGAAGTTAATGTTATAGAGGTGATGACAATATTTAAGTAGAAAAACAAGTTTATAACGGACCCCATAATTAGAATTAATATAACGATTTTTATGGGTTGAACCAGCAACATAATTGTTATTAATTTTGGCATAAATCCTGTTAATGGGGGTAGTCCAGCCAAAGATAGAAAGATTATTATTAATGATATATGGAGGATTCTACTGTAAGAAGAGAGTTTCCTTAAGTGTTTTGTTGAAAATATATTTAAATATCTTATAGATATAAATAGAGGAGAAATTAATATACAGTAGATGGTGAAGTATGTAATACAGGCACTAGGTTTAAAGATGGCTGCTAATCTCATCATTCAGCCAATGTGTCCAATAGATGAATATGCTATAATAGTTCGTAATTGAGTTTGATTTATTCCCATAACTCCCCCTACGACTGCGTTTATGGCCGCTATAGATATAATAAAGTTCATATTTTTTTGAGGGAGAAGAAAGGCTAAAATGGACAGAGGGGCTAATTTTTGTCATGTAGATAGAATTAAGCAAGAGATTCATGAGATAGAGGCTATAACTGAGGGGTATCAAAAGTGACAAGGCACTCTGCCCAGTTTTAATATAACCGCAGCTGTGAGGATTAGGGGCATGAAGTTATATAATAGAGAGAAAGGTATTCATAAGGAGGTTCTTGATATTAAAAGTAAGGCTGACCCTAAAGCTTGAGCTAGAAAATATTTTACAGATCCCTCAGTTTCTTGGTTATTGTTGGTCTGTATTATGATTGGAATAAATCTTAGAAGATTAAGTTCTATAGCCCCCCACACAAATAGTCAGTTAGCTCTCGATAAAGCTATAAGGGTTCTCAGTACTAAAGTAACAAGTATAAGAGCTATAGTAGGTGATTTGGAATAGTACATGAGATTACGGAGGAGTTGAACCCCCCTGTAAGAATTAGAAGTTCTTATTTTCGCCTGTTAATCTAGGAAGATCAGTCTAGAGATCCTTCTTTTCATTCGTGGATTAATCCTAGTAAAAGGATGATGAGAAACATAAGGGAATAAGCCAAAATAGTAAAATTGTTTCTCATTAATAATATTGTGGGAATAGGTATTAAAAGAACGATTTCGATATCAAATACAATAAAAATAATGGCTAATAGGAAAAATCGGGTTGAAAATGGGATTCGTGCAGTACTTCTTGGGTCAAACCCGCATTCAAATGGGGAGGATTTTTCCCGATCCTCAGAGGATCGGGTAGCTAAAACTCATGCAGCTATTAACACAATTGAAGGAACTAGAATTGCAATGATTGAAGATGTTGTTACTAGATTCATTAACTAGAAATAAGAAATATTATCTCTTGATTAAAAGTCAAGTGCTGTTATACAAGCTCTCTAGTCAGATACAGGGAAATAATTCCTTAATTAACGTCATCAGAGTTATCCGTTCAACCGGCGCTGTATCATATAATTGTTACAATTGGAATGGATAGCATAAGTAGGGCTAGAGATAGGGGAAGAAATCTTTTTCATGTTAAGTTTATTAAATGATCATATCGTATTCGGGGGTATGTTGCCCGCACTCAAACAAATAGCATTGCTAGGCTTACGGTTTGCAACACTAGGACTAAATCTCTTGTTAAGTATATTATAATGGTTCTTATGAAGATTACACTCGTAAATAAACTTATCACTAGAATGTTGGCGTATTCTGCTATAAAGATTAGGGCAAAGAGTCCTGCCCTGTACTCTACGTTAAATCCGGATACTAGTTCTGACTCCCCTTCCGCAAAGTCGAATGGGGTTCGGTTTGTTTCTGCTAGGTTGGTAATGAACCAGACTACCGCGAGAGGCATAAATATAAGAAGAACCCAGGAATATAATTGTATTTTTGTAAAGTCTATAGATGATAGAATAATTAGGGATGTTAGAAGGATTAACGATATTCTTACTTCATACGAAATAGTTTGGGCCACCCCCCGAAGTGCTCCCAGAAGAGCATATTTAGAGTTGGATCTTCATCCGGCAAGAAATGTGGTATATACGTTTATTCTGGAAACACATAGGAAGTACAATACTCTAAACTGAATGAAAAATGATTGGTGAGAGTGAGGATAAATAACTCACATTATGAGGGCTAGAACTAGTCCTATGGTTGGGGCAAATAGGAATGGTGTTTGGTTAGATGGGTTAGGTTTAGCTTGCTCTTTTACAAATAGTTTAATTGCGTCTGCAAATGGTTGGGGTAGTCCCATTAGTCCTACTTTATTGGGTCCCTTACGTAGATGGAAGTACCCTAGAAATTTTCGCTCTATTAATGTATAGAAGGCTATGGCCAGTAATGCAAGCACCAATCTTATTAAAATAGATGTAAAAAATGGAATATTCATGTAACAAGAGAGTAAGATACTCATGAATAGGGTTTAAACCTATGGCACTATTCTGCCATCTTGGTGGTTTGAAGGTGAGTTGAACACCTTAAATGGACGTTCAAGGTCCAGTATTTCCAAAATATCAAACCGCTACTGAGATGTCTCCCCTGTCAAGTGCAAGTTGACTATTCTAAATAAACTAAGTTGCATAGTAGGTGGGCTTACCCATGAACCGATCCTAAGTCGGTGGCACTATTCTGCCAACTTACTCATAGTGTGTGATTTATGTTGTTTATAATGTTTTATATTTATTCCAGCCATGTAAATATTACTCTGATTTAGGTCCTTTCGTACTATAAATAGATGTATGATCGAGGATAGAAACTAACCTGGCTTACGCCGGTCTGAACTCAGCTCATGTAGGGTATTATTGGTTGAACAAACCATCTTTATGTGACTTTTGCGCCGCATAGATTCCCTAAGCCAACATCGAGGTGCCAAACCCCACTATTGATAAGAACTCTCTAGTAGGATTAGCCTGTTATCCCTAAGGTAGCTTGTTTTAGTGATCTTAATTAAGGGTCAGCAGATAGACTAATTTGTCTTTTATTTAGGGATGATTTATAATTTCCCTGGTCGCCCCAACCGAATTTTAGTAAATTTTGTGTATTTGTTTAAATTAAGCTCTATAGGGTCTTCTTGTCCTTCGACGTTATTTAACACTCTTCGGTTAAAGGGTAATTTTTAGGAATCTTATAGAGACAGCTTTTATTTCGTTAATCCTTTCATTCTAGCCCACAATTAATGGGCAAGTGATTATGCTACCTTTGCACGGTTAGGATACCGCGGCCGTTGAAATTATCACTGGGCAGGAGTTACTCTAAATTGTTTACTTAGAGCAATGTTTTTGTTAAACAGTCGAAATAAGGGTTTGCCGAGTTCCTTTATAAGATATTAATATAATAAATTTGAGAGGTATTTTTAATTTAGGTTATTAGGTTAATACTTATTTTTACATATTATTTTTAGATTGGTAGTTTATCAAAAATTTCAGTTTCTCTTAACAGATTTGGTTAATGATTAATAAGGTGTTACGGTAAGGTACTATTAATGGCTGTTTTTAGGCCTATATAAGAAATATTTTAGTATCTGGTTTTAATTATAGGGCTTATCCTCTATAATTTTGCAGTGTAGTATAACCACATGTTTTATTTGTAAATTTTACTGAAAACCAGAGATTTTCTAGCGCGTTTGGTATGTAGCCCCTACCCCGCTATTTTCCAGAGTTGATGCTACAACTAGTGGTGGGCTCTTAGCTATAACGGGGCAGCTCGCTTAGAATTCGGGAATTATTATTAATTTATTACTTGTAAAACCATGATGCACAAGGTACGTGTATTAAACACTACTTTGATATGTTAATATTTCCTCTATAGTACTTATGAGTGTTATTTATGAAATTATTTGTTTAAGTGTTTTTATTAATTAATGTCTTGTAAGATTGATTAAGGCAGCGAAGTAAACAAGCGTTTTATTTTTAGTGTAAGTAAAAAGCATTATATATATGCTATACTTCGACAGGGACAACTTCCGTTACACCTACTTTGTTACGACTTATCCCGCCTTTAGGCGAGAGTGACGGGCGATGTGTGCATGTCTTAGATTCATATTCACTTTAGTTTTGAAGAAACGTTACAACCAAGTCCTCCTTTATATAGCTTTTAGTACTATATTCCGTATCTTTGTTTAGGGTGTAACCCATCATCTCCCCCCCATGGGCTGCACTTTGACCTGACGTATATGAGTTTAATCATGTCTGCACACTTCTTTCTTTTAGGGGTGTGCTTACGACGGCAGTACACAGGCTGTTAAAATCTAGAGAGGGTGAGGAATTCGTGGGTTATCGAGTTATGAGACAGGTTCCCCTGGGTTGATAAGACACCGCCAAAATCTTTAAGTTTTAAACTGTGGTTCGTATTATTCGACTTTGTTTACTCCATAAATAGACGGGTATCTAATCCGTGTTTTAGTCTATGGTTTTATAATAAAGGTGTGTGTGAATCTCGGGCTATATAAATTATACCTTAAACACTTTTTAAATCACCTAGTAATTGGTCACATTTAGTTAGCTTGAGTTTATCGTCTAACCGCGGCAGCTGGCACGAATATTGCCAACCCTTGTCTTAATACCCGATTCCTGCTTTTGCAGATTGATTAGGATTATTTACTGTGGCGCATTACTACATAGGAAATGTCTAATATAGTTATTATCCTTTGAGGGTTGTTATAAGTTGCGGGAAAGCATAGACTTACATGTATATGGGTTTAAGGTAGCTAAGTTTTCAGCTAGAATCAAACTGATAGTAAGAGAGAAGACCTCTTTTTCGGGGTATGAACCCACTAGCTTGAATAGCTTATCTTACCAGGTGGCAGTATTTTTGGTACAATATTAAATTTGCAATTTAATGTTATTATTTAACTATATCACCAAGCTCATCTAGTAATTAGTTCTGGTTTTAAAATAATGAGGACTGTAGGGACTAAGTGTATTGCTATAAGAGTGAGATCTTTTATTTTAAACTGAGGAAGAGGGTTCGATGTAGATATTATAGGCCCATGATGTATAGAGGTGTATATATAAAGGCAGTATATAGCCGTAAGGAATCTTGTTAGCCCTAGAAGGATAAAAGCTGATGAGGATATTTTTAAAATGGCTGAAATTAGCATAATTTCTCTGAGAAGATTAATAGATGGGGGTGCAGCTATATTTCTAGCTGTAAATAAAAATCATCACAGGGTTAGTGTAGGTGCTAACACTATTAATCCTTTTATTAGAAATAAGCTTCGAGTGTGGGTTAACTCATAGTTTATATTTGCTATTACGAATAAGGCTGAAGATCTTAATCCATGGGCGATTATTATGGCTAGAGCTGCTTGAAAGCCTCACACAGAGTTTATTAAGGCCCCAGCAACTATTAAACCTATGTGTCCCACAGATGAGTAAGCAATCAGGGATTTTAAATCTGATTGACGAAAGCAAATTAATCTTGTTGACACTGCCCCGACTAATGCTACTCTAGAAAGAAGCCTTGAAGTTGATTTAGCCGCGTAGTGAAATAGTCTTATTATTCGAAGAATACCGTACCCCCCTAATTTTAGTAGAATGGCAGCCAAAATCATTGATCCTGCGATGGGAGCTTCTACGTGTGCTTTAGGAAGTCATAGGTGTAGTGTAAATATGGGGAGTTTTACCAAAAATCCTCCGAGGGTTAGTATTCAGGCTAATGATATCGATGGATAATCTTTAGGGAATTCCATATTTATAAATATTGGCATTATCGCTGTTTTAGAGGTAACGAAGATTTTACACAGCACTATAAGTATGGGGAGAGAAGCAGCTACTGTATAGATTATTAAGTATATTCTTGCTTGGGATCGTTCTGGTTGGTAGCCCCAGGTTATAATTAGGATTATTGTGGGGATTAAGGAGGCCTCAAATCAAATATAGAATATAATTAAATTGGGGGATAAGAAGCAATTAACTAGAATAATTAGTAAGATGACTAGGTTAAATATAAATATTTTGGGGTATATGTTTAAATGAATAATTTTAGTCCTCGCTAAAATTATCATTACGGTAACTCAAATTGTTAGCATTGACAGTCTAAAAGATATCATATCGGAGGATAAGTATTCTGTGAATATTGAGTAAGTTGATCTATTTATCAGGCTGAAGCATATTGGTAGAAGAAGTGCTCTAAGAGTAAGAGCGATAATTCACGGATAGATATTTGATAAGAGAGGTAGTATGAGCAAGGATATTAAAATTATCTGAAGCTTTAGCATTTGTTTATAGTTAAGGAATTTAGTATGTCAGTTCCGTAAGATCGTGATATTAAAACTATGAGACTTAATCCTAGGCTGGCCTCACAAGCCCCAAAAGTTAGTAGGATGATTCTAATTCTGGCATTGGGGGCGTTAATAGTGGTGAGAGTAATCGGTACAAATAGAACTAATCTTAATGTAATTCCTTCAAGTGATAAAAGGGTTATTAGGAAGTGAGATTGATTGCAGATTAGATTTACAATGGCTACAACAGGTAGAAGAAAGATTAGGCTCATGATTGATCTGTTCATAGAATTGAGAGAAATCTCTATCTTCGATTTACAAGATCGATGCTTATTTTAGCTTTCAATTCTCAGATAACACTAAAAGTGATCTTTGGCACCCAAAGCCAGAGTTTTATTTAAACTATTTTCTGTGTATAATATAAATATATAATACTAGCATGAAAAGCTAGGGTGTTAATTACACCATATACACTGTTCAGAGGGAATCCCATATTGTTAGCTTCAATAACATGCTTTAATTTAAGCTATCCAAACTAAGTTGTAATTAAGGTAATTGCTATAAGTAGAAGGGAGGACATTATCAGGTAGTTTATAGGTGTAGACCCGGACGAAGATATATAAATATTAGAGGCTTTATTAGACATATTATGGGTGCCCTGCCCCCCTAAAATTTCTAGTCATGACTGATCAGCAAGTTTTAAATAGTTTAGAGATGCATGTATTGGGATTTTTATTATAAATTGGGATGAGAGAGGGACTAAGAATCACATATTACAGGAGGCATAGTGACTTAGGGGAATTCTCACCAGTATACAATTTTTATCGGTTTGTCTTCCCGCAGCCGATAGAACTCAGCCTGAAAGGACACCTAAAATAACTAGGGCCAGAGTTGAAAGTTTCTGGTAGAGGGGGATAATTATTATTTCTTGTTTTAGGGGTAGGATTCATGTAAGAGCTGAACCTGAAATAACTGACATGGATGCTAAAACTAACATGGGGGATGTCAGGGAGTTGTTTTCATCTAGGTGAATATAAGGATTGCAGTTATTGGCCCCCCACACTACTCAAAATCTAAATCGGGCTGAGTAAAATGCAGTCATCCCAACTGCAATTAGTATCAAGTATACCATTAACAGGTTATGTGGGTAGTAAAGGGAGGCTTCTAGAATTATGTCCTTCGAATAAAATCCTGATATAAAGGGAAATCCGCAGAGAGCTATATTTGCTATAATAAGGCACGAGGAAGTAGTGGGCATTTGTCTGGCTAGGTTACCCATTCAACGAAGGTCTTGTCTATGCATATGCCCATGAATAAATCTTCCTGCACACACAAAAAGAAGAGCTTTAAATATGGCGTGGGTTACTATATGGAAAAAGGCTAAATGAACTATACCCAACCCCATAGCAGCTATTATTATACCCAACTGTCTTAGAGTGGATAGGGCAATAATTTTTTTTATGTCACATTCAGTAATGGCCCTTAATCCTGCTATTAGGGTAGTACACACGGCCACAAATAGTAAAAGAGGTGTAAATCATCATATTGAGGATGTAAAATTATAGAATCGAATTAGTAAAAACACTCCGGCAGTAACTAGAGTGGACGAGTGCACCAGGGCGGAAACTGGAGTCGGCGCAGCTATGGCTGCGGGTAATCAGCTAGAGAATGGTATTTGGGCTCTCTTAGTTATTGCCGCAATAGTAATAACAAGTACTTGGTATGTATTTTCGTTTGCTGATCACATATGTAGGATATTTCAATGCCCTTGATTTAAGGTCCATGCAATAGCTAAGAGAAGTATTACATCTCCGATACGATTAGTGAGAGCTGTAATTATTCCCGCAGCTAATGATTTGGGGTTTTGGTAGTAAATTACTAAGATAAAAGATACAATTCCTAGACCATCTCACCCCAAAAGCAGAATAATTAGATGCGGAAAGAAGATTAGCATGTTTATAGATAAAACAAAAAGTAGAACTAAGACTGTAAATCGGTTAATAAACTTGTCTTCGCCTATATAAATAGTAGAAAATTTAAGAATATTGGCTGAGATTATTAGTACTGTGCAGGAGAATAATAACCCCAGGGGATCTATAATTACAGTTATTGCTATGGGGGTAGATGAAATAGAAAAAAGATTTCATTCCAGAAGAATAGTACAGTTATAATAAACTGTATATAAGGTTGGGATTAATATTATAGTAAATACAACCCATATTAGTTTGTTGGCTGTAAATCTGACGTTTAATATCTTAAGCATGAAAAAGGGTTTAATAAACGTCTCTGAAACCACAATTCAGCGGTTTCTTTAACCTACCTTTATGAATGTACTCCGAGAAAATTTTTAATGCTAAAAAAAAAAAAGGGGGGGTGCAATAATATAGTGAATTTTTTAACGTTTTTTTTTTTTCCCGACAAGAGTGAAAAATTTACATGATTTAGTTGGATATTGCTATGTTTTGGCAAAATTTCCGTCGTGCGCATAGTGCTCATATTTGAAATTTAAAAATGAGTTGTCGAGTTTTTTCAAAAATGGCTCAAATATGTAGGGTTTGGCCTCGAAACGACCTTTTTTTTTTTTTTTTTTTTTTTTTTTTCATAGGGTTATAGGCTCCTCTAGTTTTTATAGTTTTGTAAAATTACCCCCCCTCCCCAAACTTGATACTTGTATCGATATATATATATATATATATATATATATATATATATATATATATATATATATATATATATATATATATATATATATATATATATATATATATATATATATATATATATATATATATATATATATATATATATATATATATATATATATATATATATATATATATATATATATATATATATATATATATATATATATATATATATATATATATATATATATATATATATATATATATATATATATATATATATATATATATATATATATATATATATATATATATATATATATATATATATATATATATATATATATATATATATATATATATATATATATATATATATATATATATATATATATATATATATATATATATATATATATATCTATATATATATGTGTGTATATATATTTATATATATATATTAAAAAAAACAAATGCCTGAAGGCTCTCATCGAGCCGAAATCGATGCGCATGAAATGCTAATTGTCAGCTGTTAGTGGGCGTGGTCGTCTGAGTATAGAGATAGGAGAAGGCAAAAGATATAAGCTTGAATTAAGCAGATAGCTACTTCAAATAAGATGTATCCTAGGGCTGCGAGGATTAGGAAAATAGTTCTTGAAGCGCTGGAGAATCAAGCAGCTGCACAATAGATCCCTATCAGTCTAAGGACAATGTGACCTGCTCTCATGTTGGCGGCTAGGCGGAATGATAGGGTTAAGGGGCGGACAAAAACTCTTGTTGTTTCAATTAATACTAGGAATGGGTTTAATCAGTCTGGGGCCCCATCAGGAAGGAAGTGGGCTACTGTTTTTTTAGGTCTGTGAGCAAAACTGGAGATAATTAGTCTTAATCAAATAGGGAATCCTAGTGATAGGGTGAATACAAGATGGCTGGAGGTTCTGAATATATAGGGAATTAGCCCTATAAGATTAATTATTACTAGTACAATAAAGATGGTTGATAGAGGGGTAGATAATCCTTTGAGATGGGTAGCGGATGTGCGGGATAGTTGAGTAAAAATTGTATCTCTAATGGGGGATTTTAATGCTGAGGGTCGAGAGTTTAAAACTCAAAAGGATGATTGAATTATTAAAATGAGTAAAGTATTAGTAACTATGAATATGGAGTTTGAGGGAAAGAGGGTGTTAAACATGTATGGGTCAAAGGATGAGAAAATGTCAGGTATCATGGCAAGACTTGGGTATCCCCAATGAAAACTTTGAAGGTTTTTAGTTTAGTTAGCTTAAAGTCTTAGGCTATAAAATATATAAATGTTGGTTTATCATTTTAATGTATTGTTAATAGAGTTGTCTCAGGATTTAGAGATTACGGGGTTTATAATAAAGTAAATGAAGTATAGAGATGTAAATCCTTGCCCGATGATGATAAATGGGTCTTCTACAGGTCGGCCCCCAATTCATGTCAGGATAGCTCAAGATGCTACTAATAATCAAAATATGAGTTGGTTAATTGGGTAAAATGATAGTCTACGTTTATTTATGGTTCTTGTTAAAGGGGGAATAAATAAAATAATAATGGCTGAGAATAGGGCTAATACGCCCCCCAGTTTATTGGGGATTGAGCGGAGAATTGCATATATTCATAGAAAGTATCATTCAGGTTTAATATGAATAGGTGTGACTAAAGGATTTGCACTTAAGAAGTTTTCGGGATCGGTGAATAAGTTAGGTTCGAATAGAACTATTAGAGATAATCCTGAAATAGCTAGCATGTACCCAAGTGCGTCTTTAATTGAGTAGTAAGGGTGAAAAGGGATTCGATCTGAATCTGCGTTTAAGCCGATTGGGTTGTTGGATCCTGATTGGTGAAGGAATATAATATGAAGAATGGTAGCTCCTATAATGGCGAATGGAAGGATAAAGTGAAATGCAAAAAATCGGTTTAAGGTG
This sequence comes from Lumbricus rubellus, assembly GCA_945859605.1. Classification (NCBI taxonomy): domain Eukaryota; kingdom Metazoa; phylum Annelida; class Clitellata; order Crassiclitellata; family Lumbricidae; genus Lumbricus; species Lumbricus rubellus. Next base: position 2,236 of record OX243829.1, on the reverse strand, counting down.
GCGTTATCTACGGCAAAGCCACCTCAAATTCACTCTACTAATCTTTTTCCAATATACGGGATTGCAGAGAATAGGTTGGTAATTACTGTTGCTCCCCAGAATCTTATTTGTCCTCATGGGAGTACATATCCTATGAATGCAGTGGCCATGGTAAGGAGGAATAAGATTACCCCAATATTTCAAGTTTCTCTTAGGTTGAAAGATCCGTAATATAAGCCTCGACCGGCATGAAGATAAATGAATAGAAAGAACATAGATGCTCCGTTGGCATGAATAGATCGGAGGAGTCAGCCGTAGTTTACGTCTCGCGAAATATGAGCTACAGATGAGAAGGCTATTTCAATGTTTGGTACGTAGTGTATTCTTAAGAATAGTCCCGTTAAAACTTGAATTACTAGGCAAAGACCTAGGAGGGACCCATAATTTCATCAGATGGAGATGTTATTGGGTGCAGGAAGATCAATTAAGGAACTGTTGATGATTTTAATTGCTGGGTGTGTGGTTCGGATAGGTTTGAACATATGTCTAGGTATATATTTTAGGTAGGTAATAAGTGAGATTGTAAAATAAATAGGGATTAATGTTATTTTTGAGGATGTGTGAAGAATATAATTAATGTTGTTCATATTATATGGTACCCAGATATATTTGTTACGGTAGTTACTATTATGATAAAAAGAGGATTAGGTATTAGCATATATTTTAGATATGATATTTGCTATAAGTTGTTGCATAATCTATAAATTATAGAATGCGGGGTATATTTGTGTAATTTTGTGGCTATTAATTCATATGTGAAGGATAAAGGTAGCAAGCTAAAAAATTTTATGAATTTGTAACTATACAGATATATTGTGTAAGTATATAAGTGGGTCTTTAATGTTTGTTGTATACTGATATTTAGTTTGTTTAAATATATTTGGTATGTTAGTTTAATGATGTTAATGTGTTTTAGCTATATTGCGAAAAAGGGCGAAGAGGTCCTTTGGACCGACTTGTTAGTTTTACTACAATAATTATTGTTAGGAGAAGGATTAGAGCAAGAAGGATTAAGAAGGGGGCTGTATTAGGCATGTATAAAATAGTGTTTCCCTGATATATATTAGAAATAATGGGAATTTTAATATTAGCAATGTATGTTAGTGCTGAGAAAGTAATTATAGAAATTAGAATGTAGGGTAAGGTATTAAAGTTTGAAATTTGCTGGTTGGGGGTCAAAGCTAGGAAATACGCGAACATAACTAGCATTCCGCCAATATAGATTAGAAAAATCAGGAAGGCAAATCACGATCTTATAAATGCTGCAAATACCCATGAGAGGAGGAGGGATATTACAAGGATGTTTGCTCCTAAAATGATTGGGGTTGACGCTAGATATAGGGTGAATGTAGTTGTAATTATTATTAGTATGAAAGAGGTTAGAATCATTTATAATTATAAGATTTGAACTTAGACTTTAGGTTTCAAAAACCTTCGTGCGCCATACACTAAATTATATAGGACCCTCATCAGTAAATGCATAGGTAGAGGCAAATTCATACAACATCTACGAAGTGTCAGTATCATGCAGCTGCCTCAAAGCCAAAGTGGTGTCCAGCTGAAAAGTGGTGAGATCATGTTCGAATCAAGCAGATAGCTAAGAAAGATGAGCCGATTAGTACGTGTAGACCGTGGAATCCTGTGGCTACAAAGAAAGTTGTCCCGTAAACCCTATCAGCGATGGTGAATGGAGAGGTTATATATTCTCCGGCTTGAAGAAATGTAAAATAGGCACCTAAGAGGACTGTTAATACTAGAGCTTGGATTGCGTCTAGGCGTTTACCTGCTATTAATCTATGGTGAGCTCAAGTTACAGTTACCCCAGAAGCTAGTAGTACTGCTGTATTGAGTAGAGGAATACTGAATGGGTTTAGAGGGTGGATTCCTGTAGGTGGTCACGAGCAACCGATTTCTGGTGTGGGTGATAGGCTACTGTGGAAGAATGCTCAAAAAAAGGCAAAGAAGAATATTACTTCGGATGTAATAAAGAGAACTATACCTCAGCGCAACCCTGAAGTTACGTGTCTGGTATGGTGTCCTATATAGGTACCTTCGCGTACGACGTCTCGTCATCACTGAATTATTGAGATTACAATGAGGGTATATGCTAGAATTAAGCAATAATATCCATGATTATGGAATCATCTAGCTAAGCCGATTGCTAGGGTGAAGGCGCCCAGTGACGATGTAAGGGGTC
>CAMAOG010000362.1:32500-41948 GCA_945859605.1 Lumbricus rubellus | reverse complement strand
ACATTGTTGCTGATGCTGTTGCAGGTGTTATTATGCCAGTATCGAGGTCATGCAAGTGCTTGCGATCGAGTCAAAGCCATTGAAAAAGAGACAATCGAAAAGAAGAAAATTACTTCTCCTGTTGTGTAAGACATGATAATTATGTGTTGCTTAATATGCTATTCACTAATTTGATTCTCTAAAGGAATTCGGGGTTGCCTATTGAGGAGGTCCTCAAAGGGGGTAGTGGTGGATAACCCTAAAGTGATTAAAGTTGTTGGCAATTAAAGACAGTTATGTCTGGTACAGACATCCATATGCAAATTTCACATGTATGTATGTGTATGTTTTGTATGTTTGTGTAATGTGTAGGTTTGTATGTTTCGTATGTTTGTGTATGTTTGTATTTGTAACTGGCTACTCATTCAAGAACCTTGTATACACAAGTGCCAGAACCTCATGGGGACGAGTTATACCAGGCTGTCAGTAAGTTAGCAGATTCTTTAAAATCCGGTTGTAGAAGAGATCCAGTGTAAAGCATTGTCGATCAAAATGAAATAGAGTTCAGCATTCTTCTTCATGGTCTTGCCTATATTTTCTTAAGTGAATAAATTTAATTGTTGTAGCAGACTGCCTTATGGTGTATGCATGGGTGTAATGCTGTGTGTACTGTGTGTTATTGCTCAAGACTTTTCTTTTTGACCAGGCCTGGGTCGGGAGCGCCTCTGAGTAGATTCCTTGAAGGGGCGCTATATAAATTGCATAGATAAATAGATAGATTAATGTCGAGATATTCTTTGTAGCGATGCTACGAATCGCCACACGTTCCAGTGTCCTTACTGTCAAGTTACACATCTGGATCAGACTGGTCTTGTGAAGCACTGCAATGAAAAACATGCCGCCAGCCGACAACAAGTTGTAAGTTTGTGACGGAGATTTCCTGTTGAGCCCTCATTGTGTGGATATAATATAGCAGCTCCTTCTGCTTGGAATGGCCACTGTTCCCACTGTGCCTAAACCTATTATGCGACTTTCTTGTGCATCTTCTCAAGTTCTCACTCCCTGGGGATGTTTTTGTTTACACGGGCTTCTCTTCTGAGCGGATATGCTGCGAGAGGTGACTTACATTAGGTGAGGTCACCGTTTCAATTATAGTTCCCACTGATGTCCTTCTGCCTTTAACAGGCCTGCTTAATCAACTGTAGAAAGCTGTTACATATTTACTTTGTCATGTGTTTATTTGGCATACTAGGGATGACCTTGAGATTAATCTTCACTTACTGTGCAGCGTTTTTGCTGCAGTTACGCTCAATGGATAAAGAACTGTTTGACTATGTTATAGAAAGTGAATCTCTGTTTTGCATTTTTTGATCAAGTTTTGATTGTTATTCATTTGCTGATTGTGATCGTGATATTTGATCACAGTCTCATTTATTAAGATAAAACTGATGGGGATAATTTTCACTCTTCCTAGATTAATGACTTAAGATGTTTCCTCTTCGCAAGTATCACTTGAATATTGGTTCTTTGTTTGTGCAAAGGTTTGTCCAGTCTGTGCATCGATGCCTTGGGGCGATCCAAACTTCAGAAGTGCAAACTTCATCCAGCACTTGAATGCGCGCCATAGGTTTGAATACGACACGTATGTGGTGAGTGTACAATGGTTCTCTTCCGTTCTGGGTTTTTCGAATGAATTAGGTCCACATATTTATTGATGCCTCAAGAGGGTTTTCTCTCTCCTGTCTCTGTTCTTTTTGTGAATTTGACTCTCATTAGAGTTTTAAAAGTTCTGTAGTTTTGGGTCAGTTTGAGCAACAGTCGCTCCATTCTACAGCTGTGACCCAGTTTGTTCCATTTTCATCATACAGGGACATAAGAATTTAATCTATGTTTTTTTCCATTCTTTTTAAGTTGAACAGAGGGAAGGTATCCCACTGCTACTATTTAATTGATTCCAAAAATACTCCCATTTCCATATGTTTCCTGATCTATTATCATTTATCATATTACATGTATAATGAAGAATTTTTTCCTTGGTAAATAGGCCTCAGTAGCGGGATCACTCCCTTTGGGTAGCCTATTGCTCCCTACATTTCACAGTAAGGATTGTACACTAAGCTATACCAACGCAATTAACTGCAATTAATCACTTTGTGTACTATTTTGAATGCATAATTGTCCGTTTGATATTCGTGGGATCAATAAACAAGTTGAAGTTGAAAAAATAGCAGGCTTTCGTTTGATTTAGGATGTCTGTCTGGAAACAATCTACCACAGGAAATTCATTTGATGTATATGTTTATAGAGAGAGTGAAGATCTATGTTTTATTGACTGCAATGAAGCATTTTCAGATGATTAATACAGCTTTGTAGATCAGTTAGGTACCACGGTTGCCATGTGTTTCTAGACCTCTTAAGAAGTTCTTGGTGGCAGATTGTTCACAGGGTGGTCTTTACTGCAGTCTTGAAGAAATATTGGCCATGTGTTGCATTAGCTCCCTTCCCCCTCAGCAAAGACCCTATGTTATTCCCCGCATCCATGACCACACGGCCATATAATCCTCAAGCAACCTAACATAGAAATCATTGATAATTGGAATTTATATTTTATTTACTCAGAGCCACACCTGACTACTGCGCGGACACTGAATCAGAGTCATGCCGAAGCGCATGAGCAATTGCAAGTGAAGAACTTGCTCAGGGTTCCTACACAGTGGCTGGAGGTGGATTTGAACTCGCAGCCTTTCGGCTCCAAGACACTGAGCCCCCCACAATATACATTAAGTAGTTGTAGGTCTGTATTATCCATAGTTGTTTAAAACGGTTTTTTATTTTTTATTTTTTTATGTAACGCTATTTATTTATTTTCTGTCTCTGATTATTTTCCTTAATTTTATTTTTTCCTGATATTCCTTACGTTTTCAGCCCAATCTCAAGGTTTCAGATAACTGATGTCATTATTTAATTGTTTACCGTCATCGTTTAGGAGATACATGTAGAAAGTAAACAAGGGCTTTATGTCTAAAATGCAGTTTAACCTTTACCGATCCGTAGGCCGCCCTGAGCGGACAAATAAAAAACCGTTTCCAGTCCAGTGTCCGGTATGAGCGGACAGGTATCCGGACATTACCCCCGGCCCATTACCCCCTGCCATTACCCCCGACCATTACATACATATATACATACATACATACATACTTACATACTATGTATGTATGTATGTATGTATGTATGTATGTATGCAATTATCCATGCATGCATATTTACTTACATACATACATACCTACATACATACATACTTATATACATACGCGCGTACATACTTACATACATGAATACATACATGCACACGTACATACATACATACATACTTACATACATACATACATACATACATACATACATACATACATACATACATACAGGCATACATACATATATACATACATACTTACATACTATGTATGTATGTATGTATGTATGTATTTATGTATGCATGTATGTATGTATGTATGTATATATGTATGTGCGTACAAGTATGTATGTGTGTAAGTATGCATGTATATAAGTATGTATGTATGTATGTATGTATGTATGTATGTATGTATGCCTGTATGCATGTATGTATGTATGTATGTATATATGTATGTGCGTACAAGTATGTATGTGTGTAAGTATGCATGTATATAAGTATGTATGTATGTATGTATGCCTGTATGCATGTATGTATGTAAGTATGTATGTTTGTATGTAAGTATGTATGTATGTACGTGTGCATGTATGTATTCATGTATGTAAGTATGTACGCGCGTATGTATATAAGTATGTATGTATGTAGGTATGTATGTATGTAAGTAAATATGCATGCATGGATAATTGCATACTCACATACACACTTACATACATACTTACATACATACTTACATACATGCGCACTTACATACATACTTGTACGCACATACATACATACATAAATACATACATACATACATACATATATGCATACATACATACATACATGCATACATACATACATACATACATATATGCATACATACATACATACATGCATACATACATACATACATACATACATACATACATACATACAATTGACAACCTCAACATTATCCTATGCATGATAATGTATAAACACTTTGAATAGTGTTATATGGTGAAGAAAAATGTTAAAGTGAATATGTTGTACCAAATATTTAATGCAATTTTATTCGGATCTGGTGGGGCTGGCGCAAAAAAAAATTCGGATGGGTAAAGGTTAAGATGTAAAAAGTCAAATTATTTTCGGTTTCCGTTTTTTTGTCGTTTTTTTCGTTTTTTATTTTTTTCGAATAAAACGGCGTTTTTGTCGGTTTTTTATACCGTTTCCATCGTTTTTTACATCTATGGTATTATCATCAGACTTGCGATTGTTGTTATTGCACAGGACTACCAACAAGACGACGACGCAATGCTGCGAGCTGCGCTTGCCGCTTCGCTCGCCGAGTAGCGAGTCGTCATCGTGAGTTTCTCCTCGGAAGAAGATCCGGCGTATTCCTGGAAACGACGAGGAAAATTGATTATCAGTTGATTTAACTACTACTAGCACTTTGGTTTGCTATTAAATGTTTGTGACTATAGTTGAAATTGACTGCTCTAGTGTAAATTAATTAACTGCTAGTGTGCTGGTGTTGAGGTTTGGCTTGATTTTTCACTCTGGCTGCTTATTATACTATTGTTCAGAATTATATTGAAAGGGTGGGGGGTGAGATGCTGAAACTGTGGGATTGTTGTGCGATGTCTATCTCTTCATAGTAATTGTATTGTTGTTTCATACGAGCATTTAAAATCGAATGCGGTATGTGACTACTGCAGTAGCACTGACATTGCGTGTAGTTAGAACATACGTAAACTGATCATTTGTTGCAGTGCTACATAATTATTGTTACATCTGTTTTCTCCAGTAGTCTTGGGGATTTGGGTTGAACGCTTGTTTTGGACATGCCCGGTCGACTGTGTATAATTGCCTAAGCACAGAAACCAAAACCAGGACTTTACTCCATTTAATGAACTAGTAAATAAAAAGAACAATAATTAGTTTAGACAATAACCCAGTTGGAGGCAATCTTCCATTCATGGATTTCATTCTTATCTGATAGTTGCTTGTTTAAAGACGACTTTTTTTTATCGTTAATCGATTTAAATGCATTATTTTATATATGCCTAATCACGTATATGGAAAATAAATAATTAATTTCCTAATTGTGATCTCCAAAGTTCTAAAGCGCTGCACTAAAGCTGAGCATGGAAGACATGCTTACATGTATTTACGAGTACTCTCAGTGCCGCATCATTTGAGGAGTTGGGTTGTGTTAAAAAGGTCCACATAACCAGGGATATACTAAAGTGAATATCTTGGTTGATTTGACAGAGACCTGAGAGGTTTGGGGGCAAAGGAGCTACTAAGACAAGTTTCATTGATGTAGAGAAAAATCAGAGGATTGGGTGGATCAGAGTACAAATTCTTAGCGATGTGGGACTTTAATTTAGAGTTTAAAGCATTTTGGGTGAGAAATAGGGAAATCTTAGTCTAGGAATTGTTCAGAAATTTCTTATTTTGAGTAGCTTCGTGCAGAAAACGGCATATATATATATATATATATATATATATATACCATATATATCTTCACTTTGTCTTGTAAAATTAGCTAATAAATTTCTGAATTTTCTTAGGAATTTCTCTTTCTATGTTCAGTCAGTGTTTGTATTTTATTTTCTGTAAAAATTTAAATTATTTGAATTCTGCTCGTTGCAACTATTTTGCCCGTTGTTGATGAATGACTTGTCATAACTGGACTGAAGTTTTCTCTATAATCTGCCGTTGTATTTTCTGAACAGAGTTGGGATTTTCTGAACGATAATATATAATAACTGCTAAAGACCTCAACTTAACAGGCATATAGATATCAGAAGAACATTGTAAACATATGACTTTGTATATATGTAGCACAACTAGAAGTCATAGTAAAAATTTCTTGAATATTTGCGGACACTTGTAAAGTCTCATGAATGTATTATTATTTATTAATAAATCAGTCCAAATTATATAGGGACCTTCAGGGTCTCCTGTACCTGTATATGATAATTATGCTCTTCTTAAACTTCCCTCATAAGTCTAAAAATGGTTTAGGGACCCGTGACTGCTCTGCCCAGTGGATAGGAATCCCTGTCGCCGATCCGGTCTGTGACGGATGGTTTAAAACTTTAAATCTATGCACAGACCCACGTCGCTTCCCCACGACTGTTTTTGTTGGGAAGGACTGTCCGACACTTCTTGGGCGTTGATTCATAATAATTATATTCCTTCCAAGAATTTTTATGCCGTCTTTTCAAGAGGTTACTCGGAGGCGCTCCCAGTCCAGCCACAGCTAAAAGTAAGGTAGTGCTAGAGTGGCCCGTAAGACTATTAGACTAATTCCCGCTCCACAATAGAGTCTAGGCCTACTACTCCGTGGCAATGAGGAGAGATTCAGCGACAGAGCGGTGGCCATTGTGGCCATTGAGATTCTCTTGCATCACTCCAGCTGCCCCGGACGTACAGATCTCTGCGTCTACGCCCTCTTACGAGCAGCTAAATGTGATGAGATGGAGGGGTTACGGAGGAGGAATCTGGAGGATGCATGGTTTTCTCAGCATCTGCTACAGATGAAAAGAGTCTTGGGAGGCGAGCCGTATAATACGTGTTCCACGCACGTACTGTGGTCCAGTTGTACAGCCGGACTGCAGAAGCAGTCGGACTGATCGTGTACTGAATCGAACCCAAAGCAGCGGAAATAGAGATTCCGCCGGCAGATGGCTTCGACTCGAGACTCTCCTCATATGTGTAGTCTATGTGGGCGTGTACGTATGACGTCAGCACTGCGTGTTAGTCGACGACGATGAGGTGGCCGATACAGGAGAAGAAAAGAATGAACAAAGGGCTGAAATGAAGTTCCTGAATTAAAATTGTTTTTATTTTTGACAGTTTAGTGAACTGGGAATTACCTTTCTCGTTTTGACGACTTTTTAATTGCCGAATATTCGTGATGGTCTTTTTCATGTTTTTCAACGACTTTATAGTAGGCTAATAGTAACAACTGTAACATTAATTTTACTCTAGCATTTGAGAATAGATCCTCGGTTCTGAAGAGCATTTTAAACTCTCGCAATAATTATTGTAACAGTAATCGTAATCTCCTAGTTTCTAAGGCACCACTCGATAATTATCAAGCGCAGGCAGGGCACCAGCTTATTCACGAGCGCTGTCTAAGCCAATAATTCAGTCATTGCCCCAATTCAATTCAAATAAGGGAAGTGGCCCAGCATAAGCAACGCAACCAAAGCGGGACTGAACACCAGGCAGTGCAACTAGATGCGCCCGCGTTGGAGGTCTATTACATGGAGATGGTTATGTGATTGTTGTAGGAGTGGAAAGGCATCGACGAAGCCCTGGGAAGCTCTTAGGAGTTCAGGGTCATTGGGCCAAGTGGACCGACGGGCTGCTACAGCTGGAATCAATCAGCGCTTAACTCCTATATATACAAGCAAGGTCTCTTATCAGACGTCGGCGTTTGCTTAAGCCATTTGTAATAGGAGTTAGCCAGTTAGCCGGCTATCTAGACACTGCATAATATAGCGCCTTTTCAGCTGCACCTCTGACCTCATCTGTGCAGACAGCAGCGGTAACTATACTTGATGTAAGCACTCTTGTGAGGCGCTATATAAATGGCCATGTACGTCATACATGCATGGCATTTGCATGCATGCATACCTGCATACATACACACACACATAGGCATACATACATACATACATACATGCGTACATACACACACATACATACATAGCCTACATACATACATACATACATACATACATACATACATACATACATACATACATACATACATACATACATACATACATAATGCAGAGCAGCTGGTCCATTTATGCAGCGCCTGTAGAGGAGAGATCCTAAAAGTAATGAGTTTGGCGAGATGAAGTGGCAGATGTTTTCAAACTTGATTTTGTCTCCCGTGGCTATGTAGAAGTTTCAGGAAGCATGCAGTGTACCGACGATGTTATGGGAAATATCCAGACGATAGACGGTAGCTGACGTCATGCTGAGTCTGACGTCAACAGGACGTCACCAGCAGACGGCTGGTCGGCGATGAGTCATCGCGCTCTCGGTGTGGCTTTGGCGCGAATATATAGGAGAGTATACACGGGGGGAAGAAGTTGGAGGGGAACGACCAGGTATGCATTGCCCCATGCGCAATCTATTAAGGACTCTGCTGGAGGCAGATGAAGGGAGGGAGGGATGAAGGAAAGGAGGTAGAGAGAGGAAGAGAGGAAGACGAGCAAAGGAAGACGAGAGGGTGGGTGTGCCTGTCTGCGTTCAGACGCAATTATCTTGGCCGCCACAGGTGAAGATACTTCGGTGATTAATAAACCCACAGTTCACTCACGCCGCTGTTGCTGCTGCACAGTAAAACTTTTCCTTTGCCTTTCTCTTTCTTCCTCTTTCTCCTTCAGCCTCTGTCTGCCTGTCTGTCTGTCTGTCTGTCTGTCTGTCTGTCTGTCTGTCTGTCTGTCGGTTCGTCGTCCTATTTTCCCTCTCTGTCCGTCAGTCCTTCCGTTCCGACTGCTACTGTCTGTTAGCCTGTCTGCCTGCTTTTTCTATCTGCCTGCCTGCCTGTCTGTCCAGAGCTGTTTTAAAGGAATTTTTAGAACTGCCCAACTGCTTCTTTCCTTTCCCATTCTCCGTGATAAATTACTTCCAAATCGGACGACAATGACCGTTTTTGCTAGTTTTAATTGCACAGAAGTGCTTCTACAACTGCACAAATCCATTTAGAACTGCACATTTTGTGTACAACTGCACGTTAAAAAAGCCCTGTGTCTGCCTGTCTGTCTGATGGAATGACTCGATCGTTCGAGAAATTTACAATAACCTTCACAGGCGAAACAATATTGTGCGCGTATTGCTTTGGGAAGTTTGGGTAGCAGAAAATGACTATGACAAAGGGGGGTATCATGAAACTGAAACAGTCATTTAAGGCATATTATCCAAGTTTCCGTTATACGTTACCGTTTGTCAGAAGCATCGCAAAATGCTATGCCACTTTGCCCGCTGAAACCAATGGAACATTTTATAACTAGCCTATCTAAAGAAGCACAGCATAACATTGCAAGTATACCGATGTCCTTAAATTTACCATGTCCAAATTATATCGTCTTTATTGTGGTCCAATTCAGGCAACACGCTCTACGTCCACTTTTATTGTGATACCAGGTAGTTCAAAATGCGTCGCCCTTAGCGCAAAATCACTTATTGTTGCTCATAATATAAGGCCTGGTAGTAGAGCGGCCTGGTGAAAAATTGTGCACTTTGTGATACAAGCATGAAATTTGGTACATACCACGAAAATGT
>CAMAOG010000362.1:0-27500 GCA_945859605.1 Lumbricus rubellus | reverse complement strand
GGGCGTATAAAATTAGCGCCCTCAAATTCTTTGTTTCGGCGTGAAAAATTAGCGCCCTTAAATTCTCTGTTTCGGCGTGAAAAATTAGCGCCCTCATTTTCTAGGATTCTGCGTGTAAAACTTGCTCTTGCTCCTCGCTTAATTTCATTCACCGCCTTCCTTTCATATAATCTTTCAATTTCATTTTTGATTATTTAAATTTTTGCATTTTTACTTTTTACAATTTTACTTTTGTTTTAATTTTTAACGTTGCTCTTGCTCCTCGCTCTCGCTCCTCCCCTCGGCGAGAGCGGGGTGCAAGAGCAACTTGCTCTTGCTCCTCGCTCTCGCTCCTCCCCTCGGCGAGAGCGGGGTGCAAGAGCAACTTGCTCTTGCTCCTCGCTCTCGCTCCTCCCCTCGGCGAGAGCGGGGTGCAAGAGCAACTTGCTCTTGCTCCTCGCTCTCGCTCCTCCCCTCGGCGAGAGCGGGGTGCAAGAGCAACTTGCTCTTGCTCCTCGCTCTCGCTCCTCCCCTCGGCGAGAGCGGGGTGCAAGAGCAACTTGCTCTTGCTCCTCGCTCTCGCTCCTCCCCTCGGCGAGAGCGGGGTGCAAGAGCAACTTGCTCTTGCTCCTCGCTCTCGCTCCTCCCCTCGGCGAGAGCGGGGTGCAAGAGCAACTTGCTCTTGCTCCTCGCTCTCGCTCCTCCCCTCGGCGAGAGCGGGGTGCAAGAGCAACTTGCTCTTGCTCCTCGCTCTCGCTCCTCCCCTCGGCGAGAGCGGGGTGCAAGAGCAACTTGCTCTTGCTCCTCGCTCTCGCTCCTCCCCTCGGCGAGAGCGGGGTGCAAGAGCAACTTGCTCTTGCTCCTCGCTCTCGCTCCTCCCCTCGGCGAGAGCGGGGTGCAAGAGCAACTTGCTCTTGCTCCTCGCTCTCGCTCCTCCCCTCGGCGAGAGCGGGGTGCAAGAGCAACTTGCTCTTGCTCCTCGCTCTCGCTCCTCCCCTCGGCGAGAGCGGGGTGCAAGAGCAACTTGCTCTTGCTCCTCGCTCTCGCTCCTCCCCTCGGCGAGAGCGGGGTGCAAGAGCAACTTGCTCTTGCTCCTCGCTCTCGCTCCTCCCCTCGGCGAGAGCGGGGTGCAAGAGCAACTTGCTCTTGCTCCTCGCTCTCGCTCCTCCCCTCGGCGAGAGCGGGGTGCAAGAGCAACTTGCTCTTGCTCCTCGCTCTCGCTCCTCCCCTCGGCGAGAGCGGGGTGCAAGAGCAACTTGCTCTTGCTCCTCGCTCTCGCTCCTCCCCTCGGCGAGAGCGGGGTGCAAGAGCAACTTGCTCTTGCTCCTCGCTCTCGCTCCTCCCCTCGGCGAGAGCGGGGTGCAAGAGCAACTTGCTCTTGCTCCTCGCTCTCGCTCCTCCCCTCGGCGAGAGCGGGGTGCAAGAGCAACTTGCTCTTGCTCCTCGCTCTCGCTCCTCCCCTCGGCGAGAGCGGGGTGCAAGAGCAACTTGCTCTTGCTCCTCGCTCTCGCTCCTCCCCTCGGCGAGAGCGCCTTGTCCTTGTCCTTGTCCTTGTCCTTGTCCTTGTCCTTGTCCTTGTCCTTGTCCTTGTCCTTGTCCTTGTCCTTGTCCTTGTCCTTGTCCTTGTCCTTGTCCTTGTCCTTGTCCTTGTCCTTGTCCTTGTCCTTGTCCTTGTCCTTGTCCTTGTCCTTGTCCTTGTCCTTGTCCTTGTCCTTGTCCTTGTCCTTGTCCTTGTCCTTGTCCTTGTCCTTGTCCTTGTCCTTGTCCTTGTCCTTGTCCTTGTCCTTGTCCTTGTCCTTGTCCTTGTCCTTGTCCTTGTCCTTGTCCTTGTCCTTGTCCTTGTCCTTGTCCTTGTCCTTGTCCTTGTCCTTGTCCTTGTCCTTGTCCTTGTCCTTGTCCTTGTCCTTGTCCTTGTCCTTGTCCTTGTCCTTGTCCTTGTCCTTGTCCTTGTCCTTGTCCTTGTCCTTGTCCTTGTCCTTGTCCTTGTCCTTGTCCTTGTCCTTGTCCTTGTCCTTGTCCTTGTCCTTGTCCTTGTCCTTGTCCTTGTCCTTGTCCTTGTCCTTGTCCTTGTCCTTGTCCTTGTCCTTGTCCTTGTCCTTGTCCTTGTCCTTGTCCTTGTCCTTGTCCTTGTCCTTGTCCTTGTCCTTGTCCTTGTCCTTGTCCTTGTCCTTGTCCTTGTCCTTGTCCTTGTCCTTGTCCTTGTCCTTGTCCTTGTCCTTGTCCTTGTCCTTGTCCTTGTCCTTGTCCTTGTCCTTGTCCTTGTCCTTGTCCTTGTCCTTGTCCTTGTCCTTGTCCTTGTCCTTGTCCTTGTCCTTGTCCTTGTCCTTGTCCTTGTCCTTGTCCTTGTCCTTGTCCTTGTCCTTGTCCTTGTCCTTGTCCTTGTCCTTGTCCTTGTCCTTGTTTTTTTATTTTTTTTTCCTTTTACCTGGTTCGATCCTGGGTCCTCTTCGTCTGCGCGCCTGTCCATTATCCAATGTACTACCGTTGTTTCCCCGTTTTTGTGTCCTTAATGATAATATTTATTCGATATTATCGCCTAGTATGGTGACGTGGCGCCGCCTAGCGACTACAAAAGAAGCTTTGTGTCAGTGATAATATCGTTCGCGTACGGTACATTGGCGTTTGGCACACAGGCTCCACATGTAAGATAGTAGTGATCGAATCGAGGCAAAGGAACCAGAGGAAAAACACAATAAGCATCTTGGTAACTATATATTTGAAAATTACTGAGCAGACCTATTACCAGCCGAAAAAAACCAGCATCGTTGAAGCTGCATTGATAAACAATAAATTTTAATTGAATAGAAGTTGTATTGATGAAAAATAATTGTTGCCGAAATAAAAGCAGGAATGATGACACCAACTTATTCCTGCCTAACTAGAAGTTGGATTGATGAAAAAAATACTGGAACGAGCGAATAATTTACGACGCTTAGAAGATTGTTGTTTTTGCTGTTGTTGCTGTTGCTGTTGTTGTTGTTTCCTCAGTTTAATCGTATAAAATTAGCGCCTTCATTTTCTCGGTTTGGGCGTATAAAATTAGCGCCCTCAAATTCTTTGTTTCGGCGTGAAAAATTAGCGCCCTTAAATTCTCTGTTTCGGCGTGAAAAATTAGCGCCCTCATTTTCTAGGATTCTGCGTGTAAAACTTGCTCTTGCTCCTCGCTTAATTTCATTCACCGCCTTCCTTTCATATAATCTTTCAATTTCATTTTTGATTATTTAAATTTTTGCATTTTTACTTTTTACAATTTTACTTTTGTTTTAATTTTTAAAGTTGCTCTTGCTCCTCGCTCTCGCTCCTCCCCTCGGCGAGAGCGGGGTGCAAGAGCAACTTGCTCTTGCTCCTCGCTCTCGCTCCTCCCCTCGGCGAGAGCGGGGTGCAAGAGCAACTTGCTCTTGCTCCTCGCTCTCGCTCCTCCCCTCGGCGAGAGCGGGGTGCAAGAGCAACTTGCTCTTGCTCCTCGCTCTCGCTCCTCCCCTCGGCGAGAGCGGGGTGCAAGAGCAACTTGCTCTTGCTCCTCGCTCTCGCTCCTCCCCTCGGCGAGAGCGGGGTGCAAGAGCAACTTGCTCTTGCTCCTCGCTCTCGCTCCTCCCCTCGGCGAGAGCGGGGTGCAAGAGCAACTTGCTCTTGCTCCTCGCTCTCGCTCCTCCCCTCGGCGAGAGCGGGGTGCAAGAGCAACTTGCTCTTGCTCCTCGCTCTCGCTCCTCCCCTCGGCGAGAGCGGGGTGCAAGAGCAACTTGCTCTTGCTCCTCGCTCTCGCTCCTCCCCTCGGCGAGAGCGGGGTGCAAGAGCAACTTGCTCTTGCTCCTCGCTCTCGCTCCTCCCCTCGGCGAGAGCGGGGTGCAAGAGCAACTTGCTCTTGCTCCTCGCTCTCGCTCCTCCCCTCGGCGAGAGCGGGGTGCAAGAGCAACTTGCTCTTGCTCCTCGCTCTCGCTCCTCCCCTCGGCGAGAGCGGGGTGCAAGAGCAACTTGCTCTTGCTCCTCGCTCTCGCTCCTCCCCTCGGCGAGAGCGGGGTGCAAGAGCAACTTGCTCTTGCTCCTCGCTCTCGCTCCTCCCCTCGGCGAGAGCGGGGTGCAAGAGCAACTTGCTCTTGCTCCTCGCTCTCGCTCCTCCCCTCGGCGAGAGCGGGGTGCAAGAGCAACTTGCTCTTGCTCCTCGCTCTCGCTCCTCCCCTCGGCGAGAGCGGGGTGCAAGAGCAACTTGCTCTTGCTCCTCGCTCTCGCTCCTCCCCTCGGCGAGAGCGGGGTGCAAGAGCAACTTGCTCTTGCTCCTCGCTCTCGCTCCTCCCCTCGGCGAGAGCGGGGTGCAAGAGCAACTTGCTCTTGCTCCTCGCTCTCGCTCCTCCCCTCGGCGAGAGCGGGGTGCAAGAGCAACTTGCTCTTGCTCCTCGCTCTCGCTCCTCCCCTCGGCGAGAGCGCCTTGTCCTTGTCCTTGTCCTTGTCCTTGTCCTTGTCCTTGTCCTTGTCCTTGTCCTTGTCCTTGTCCTTGTCCTTGTCCTTGTCCTTGTCCTTGTCCTTGTCCTTGTCCTTGTCCTTGTCCTTGTCCTTGTCCTTGTCCTTGTCCTTGTCCTTGTCCTTGTCCTTGTCCTTGTCCTTGTCCTTGTCCTTGTCCTTGTCCTTGTCCTTGTCCTTGTCCTTGTCCTTGTCCTTGTCCTTGTCCTTGTCCTTGTCCTTGTCCTTGTCCTTGTCCTTGTCCTTGTCCTTGTCCTTGTCCTTGTCCTTGTCCTTGTCCTTGTCCTTGTCCTTGTCCTTGTCCTTGTCCTTGTCCTTGTCCTTGTCCTTGTCCTTGTCCTTGTCCTTGTCCTTGTCCTTGTCCTTGTCCTTGTCCTTGTCCTTGTCCTTGTCCTTGTCCTTGTCCTTGTCCTTGTCCTTGTCCTTGTCCTTGTCCTTGTCCTTGTCCTTGTCCTTGTCCTTGTCCTTGTCCTTGTCCTTGTCCTTGTCCTTGTCCTTGTCCTTGTCCTTGTCCTTGTCCTTGTCCTTGTCCTTGTCCTTGTCCTTGTCCTTGTCCTTGTCCTTGTCCTTGTCCTTGTCCTTGTCCTTGTCCTTGTCCTTGTCCTTGTCCTTGTCCTTGTCCTTGTCCTTGTCCTTGTCCTTGTCCTTGTCCTTGTCCTTGTCCTTGTCCTTGTCCTTGTCCTTGTCCTTGTCCTTGTCCTTGTCCTTGTCCTTGTCCTTGTCCTTGTCCTTGTCCTTGTCCTTGTCCTTGTCCTTGTCCTTGTCCTTGTCCTTGTCCTTGTCCTTGTCCTTGTCCTTGTCCTTGTCCTTGTCCTTGTCCTTGTCCTTGTCCTTGTCCTTGTCCTTGTCCTTGTCCTTGTCCTTGTCCTTGTTTTTTTATTTTTTTTTCCTTTTACCTGGTTCGATCCTGGGTCCTCTTCGTCTGCGCGCCTGTCCATTATCCAATGTACTACCGTTGTTTCCCCGTTTTTGTGTCCTTAATGATAATATTTATTCGATATTATCGCCTAGTATGGTGACGTGGCGCCGCCTAGCGACTACAAAAGAAGCTTTGTGTCAGTGATAATATCGTTCGCGTACGGTACATTGGCGTTTGGCACACAGGCTCCACATGTAAGATAGTAGTGATCGAATCGAGGCAAAGGAACCAGAGGAAAAACACAATAAGCATCTTGGTAACTATATATTTGAAAATTACTGAGCAGACCTATTACCAGCCGAAAAAAACCAGCATCGTTGAAGCTGCATTGATAAACAATAAATTTTAATTGAATAGAAGTTGTATTGATGAAAAATAATTGTTGCCGAAATAAAAGCAGGAATGATGACACCAACTTATTCCTGCCTAACTAGAAGTTGGATTGATGAAAAAAATACTGGAACGAGCGAATAATTTACGACGCTTAGAAGATTGTTGTTTTTGCTGTTGTTGCTGTTGCTGTTGTTGTTGTTTCCTCAGTTTAATCGTATAAAATTAGCGCCTTCATTTTCTCGGTTTGGGCGTATAAAATTAGCGCCCTCAAATTCTCTGTTTCGGCGTGAAAAATTAGCGCCCTTAAATTCTCTGTTTCGGCGTGAAAAATTAGCGCCCTCATTTTCTAGGATTCTGCGTGTAAAACTTGCTCTTGCTCCTCGCTTAATTTCATTCACCGCCTTCCTTTCATATAATCTTTCAATTTCATTTTTGATTATTTAAATTTTTGCATTTTTACTTTTTACAATTTTACTTTTGTTTTAATTTTTAACGTTGCTCTTGCTCCTCGCTCTCGCTCCTCCCCTCGGCGAGAGCGGGTGCAAGAGCAACTTGCTCTTGCTCCTCGCTCTCGCTCCTCCCCTCGGCGTCCTTGTCCTTGTCCTTGTCCTTGTCCTTGTCCTTGTCCTTGTCCTTGTCCTTGTCCTTGTCCTTGTCCTTGTCCTTGTCCTTGTCCTTGTCCTTGTCCTTGTTCTTGCTCTTGCTCCTCGCTCTCGCTCCTCCCCTCGGCGAGAGCGGGTGCAAGAGCAACTTGCTCTTGCTCCTCGCTCTCGCTCCTCCCCTCGGCGAGAGCGGGTGCAAGAGCAACTTGCTCTTGCTCCTCGCTCTCGCTCCTCCCCTCGGCGAGAGCGGGTGCAAGAGCAACTTGCTCTTGCTCCTCGCTCTCGCTCCTCCCCTCGGCGAGAGCGGGTGCAAGAGCAACTTGCTCTTGCTCCTCGCTCTCGCTCCTCCCCTCGGCGAGAGCGGGTGCAAGAGCAACTTGCTCTTGCTCCTCGCTCTCGCTCCTCCCCTCGGCGAGAGCGGGTGCAAGAGCAACTTGCTCTTGCTCCTCGCTCTCGCTCCTCCCCTCGGCGAGAGCGGGTGCAAGAGCAACTTGCTCTTGCTCCTCGCTCTCGCTCCTCCCCTCGGCGAGAGCGGGTGCAAGAGCAACTTGCTCTTGCTCCTCGCTCTCGCTCCTCCCCTCGGCGAGAGCGGGTGCAAGAGCAACTTGCTCTTGCTCCTCGCTCTCGCTCCTCCCCTCGGCGAGAGCGGGTGCAAGAGCAACTTGCTCTTGCTCCTCGCTCTCGCTCCTCCCCTCGGCGAGAGCGGGTGCAAGAGCAACTTGCTCTTGCTCCTCGCTCTCGCTCCTCCCCTCGGCGAGAGCGGGTGCAAGAGCAACTTGCTCTTGCTCCTCGCTCTCGCTCCTCCCCTCGGCGAGAGCGGGTGCAAGAGCAACTTGCTCTTGCTCCTCGCTCTCGCTCCTCCCCTCGGCGAGAGCGGGTGCAAGAGCAACTTGCTCTTGCTCCTCGCTCTCGCTCCTCCCCTCGGCGAGAGCGGGTGCAAGAGCAACTTGCTCTTGCTCCTCGCTCTCGCTCCTCCCCTCGGCGAGAGCGGGTGCAAGAGCAACTTGCTCTTGCTCCTCGCTCTCGCTCCTCCCCTCGGCGAGAGCGGGTGCAAGAGCAACTTGCTCTTGCTCCTCGCTCTCGCTCCTCCCCTCGGCGAGAGCGGGTGCAAGAGCAACTTGCTCTTGCTCCTCGCTCTCGCTCCTCCCCTCGGCGAGAGCGGGTGCAAGAGCAACTTGCTCTTGCTCCTCGCTCTCGCTCCTCCCCTCGGCGAGAGCGGGTGCAAGAGCAACTTGCTCTTGCTCCTCGCTCTCGCTCCTCCCCTCGGCGAGAGCGGGTGCAAGAGCAACTTGCTCTTGCTCCTCGCTCTCGCTCCTCCCCTCGGCGAGAGCGGGTGCAAGAGCAACTTGCTCTTGCTCCTCGCTCTCGCTCCTCCCCTCGGCGAGAGCGGGTGCAAGAGCAACTTGCTCTTGCTCCTCGCTCTCGCTCCTCCCCTCGGCGAGAGCGGGTGCAAGAGCAACTTGCTCTTGCTCCTCGCTCTCGCTCCTCCCCTCGGCGAGAGCGGGTGCAAGAGCAACTTGCTCTTGCTCCTCGCTCTCGCTCCTCCCCTCGGCGAGAGCGGGTGCAAGAGCAACTTGCTCTTGCTCCTCGCTCTCGCTCCTCCCCTCGGCGAGAGCGGGTGCAAGAGCAACTTGCTCTTGCTCCTCGCTCTCGCTCCTCCCCTCGGCGAGAGCGGGTGCAAGAGCAACTTGCTCTTGCTCCTCGCTCTCGCTCCTCCCCTCGGCGAGAGCGGGTGCAAGAGCAACTTGCTCTTGCTCCTCGCTCTCGCTCCTCCCCTCGGCGAGAGCGGGTGCAAGAGCAACTTGCTCTTGCTCCTCGCTCTCGCTCCTCCCCTCGGCGAGAGCGGGTGCAAGAGCAACTTGCTCCTCGCTCTCGCTCCTCCCCTCGGCGAGAGCGGGTGCAAGAGCAACTTGCTCTTGCTCCTCGCTCTCGCTCCTCCCCTCGGCGAGAGCGGGTGCAAGAGCAACTTGCTCTTGCTCCTCGCTCTCGCTCCTCCCCTCGGCGAGAGCGGGTGCAAGAGCAACTTGCTCTTGCTCCTCGCTCTCGCTCCTCCCCTCGGCGAGAGCGGGTGCAAGAGCAACTTGCTCTTGCTCCTCGCTCTCGCTCCTCCCCTCGGCGAGAGCGGGTGCAAGAGCAACTTGCTCTTGCTCCTCGCTCTCGCTCCTCCCCTCGGCGAGAGCGGGTGCAAGAGCAACTTGCTCTTGCTCCTCGCTCTCGCTCCTCCCCTCGGCGAGAGCGGGTGCAAGAGCAACTTGCTCTTGCTCCTCGCTCTCGCTCCTCCCCTCGGCGAGAGCGGGTGCAAGAGCAACTTGCTCTTGCTCCTCGCTCTCGCTCCTCCCCTCGGCGAGAGCGGGTGCAAGAGCAACTTGCTCTTGCTCCTCGCTCTCGCTCCTCCCCTCGGCGAGAGCGGGTGCAAGAGCAACTTGCTCTTGCTCCTCGCTCTCGCTCCTCCCCTCGGCGAGAGCGGGTGCAAGAGCAACTTGCTCTTGCTCCTCGCTCTCGCTCCTCCCCTCGGCGAGAGCGGGTGCAAGAGCAACTTGCTCTTGCTCCTCGCTCTCGCTCCTCCCCTCGGCGAGAGCGGGTGCAAGAGCAACTTGCTCTTGCTCCTCGCTCTCGCTCCTCCCCTCGGCGAGAGCGGGTGCAAGAGCAACTTGCTCTTGCTCCTCGCTCTCGCTCCTCCCCTCGGCGAGAGCGGGTGCAAGAGCAACTTGCTCTTGCTCCTCGCTCTCGCTCCTCCCCTCGGCGAGAGCGGGTGCAAGAGCAACTTGCTCTTGCTCCTCGCTCTCGCTCCTCCCCTCGGCGAGAGCGGGTGCAAGAGCAACTTGCTCTTGCTCCTCGCTCTCGCTCCTCCCCTCGGCGAGAGCGGGTGCAAGAGCAACTTGCTCTTGCTCCTCGCTCTCGCTCCTCCCCTCGGCGAGAGCGGGTGCAAGAGCAACTTGCTCTTGCTCCTCGCTCTCGCTCCTCCCCTCGGCGAGAGCGGGTGCAAGAGCAACTTGCTCTTGCTCCTCGCTCTCGCTCCTCCCCTCGGCGAGAGCGGGTGCAAGAGCAACTTGCTCTTGCTCCTCGCTCTCGCTCCTCCCCTCGGCGAGAGCGGGTGCAAGAGCAACTTGCTCTTGCTCCTCGCTCTCGCTCCTCCCCTCGGCGAGAGCGGGTGCAAGAGCAACTTGCTCTTGCTCCTCGCTCTCGCTCCTCCCCTCGGCGAGAGCGGGTGCAAGAGCAACTTGCTCTTGCTCCTCGCTCTCGCTCCTCCCCTCGGCGAGAGCGGGTGCAAGAGCAACTTGCTCTTGCTCCTCGCTCTCGCTCCTCCCCTCGGCGAGAGCGGGTGCAAGAGCAACTTGCTCTTGCTCCTCGCTCTCGCTCCTCCCCTCGGCGAGAGCGGGTGCAAGAGCAACTTGCTCTTGCTCCTCGCTCTCGCTCCTCCCCTCGGCGAGAGCGGGTGCAAGAGCAACTTGCTCTTGCTCCTCGCTCTCGCTCCTCCCCTCGGCGAGAGCGGGTGCAAGAGCAACTTGCTCTTGCTCCTCGCTCTCGCTCCTCCCCTCGGCGAGAGCGGGTGCAAGAGCAACTTGCTCTTGCTCCTCGCTCTCGCTCCTCCCCTCGGCGAGAGCGGGTGCAAGAGCAACTTGCTCTTGCTCCTCGCTCTCGCTCCTCCCCTCGGCGAGAGCGGGTGCAAGAGCAACTTGCTCTTGCTCCTCGCTCTCGCTCCTCCCCTCGGCGAGAGCGGGTGCAAGAGCAACTTGCTCTTGCTCCTCGCTCTCGCTCCTCCCCTCGGCGAGAGCGGGTGCAAGAGCAACTTGCTCTTGCTCCTCGCTCTCGCTCCTCCCCTCGGCGAGAGCGGGTGCAAGAGCAACTTGCTCTTGCTCCTCGCTCTCGCTCCTCCCCTCGGCGAGAGCGGGTGCAAGAGCAACTTGCTCTTGCTCCTCGCTCTCGCTCCTCCCCTCGGCGAGAGCGGGTGCAAGAGCAACTTGCTCTTGCTCCTCGCTCTCGCTCCTCCCCTCGGCGAGAGCGGGTGCAAGAGCAACTTGCTCTTGCTCCTCGCTCTCGCTCCTCCCCTCGGCGAGAGCGGGTGCAAGAGCAACTTGCTCTTGCTCCTCGCTCTCGCTCCTCCCCTCGGCGAGAGCGGGTGCAAGAGCAACTTGCTCTTGCTCCTCGCTCTCGCTCCTCCCCTCGGCGAGAGCGGGTGCAAGAGCAACTTGCTCTTGCTCCTCGCTCTCGCTCCTCCCCTCGGCGAGAGCGGGTGCAAGAGCAACTTGCTCTTGCTCCTCGCTCTCGCTCCTCCCCTCGGCGAGAGCGGGTGCAAGAGCAACTTGCTCTTGCTCCTCGCTCTCGCTCCTCCCCTCGGCGAGAGCGGGTGCAAGAGCAACTTGCTCTTGCTCCTCGCTCTCGCTCCTCCCCTCGGCGAGAGCGGGTGCAAGAGCAACTTGCTCTTGCTCCTCGCTCTCGCTCCTCCCCTCGGCGAGAGCGGGTGCAAGAGCAACTTGCTCTTGCTCCTCGCTCTCGCTCCTCCCCTCGGCGAGAGCGGGTGCAAGAGCAACTTGCTCTTGCTCCTCGCTCTCGCTCCTCCCCTCGGCGAGAGCGGGTGCAAGAGCAACTTGCTCTTGCTCCTCGCTCTCGCTCCTCCCCTCGGCGAGAGCGGGTGCAAGAGCAACTTGCTCTTGCTCCTCGCTCTCGCTCCTCCCCTCGGCGAGAGCGGGTGCAAGAGCAACTTGCTCTTGCTCCTCGCTCTCGCTCCTCCCCTCGGCGAGAGCGGGTGCAAGAGCAACTTGCTCTTGCTCCTCGCTCTCGCTCCTCCCCTCGGCGAGAGCGGGTGCAAGAGCAACTTGCTCTTGCTCCTCGCTCTCGCTCCTCCCCTCGGCGAGAGCGGGTGCAAGAGCAACTTGCTCTTGCTCCTCGCTCTCGCTCCTCCCCTCGGCGAGAGCGGGTGCAAGAGCAACTTGCTCTTGCTCCTCGCTCTCGCTCCTCCCCTCGGCGAGAGCGGGTGCAAGAGCAACTTGCTCTTGCTCCTCGCTCTCGCTCCTCCCCTCGGCGAGAGCGGGTGCAAGAGCAACTTGCTCTTGCTCCTCGCTCTCGCTCCTCCCCTCGGCGAGAGCGGGTGCAAGAGCAACTTGCTCTTGCTCCTCGCTCTCGCTCCTCCCCTCGGCGAGAGCGGGTGCAAGAGCAACTTGCTCTTGCTCCTCGCTCTCGCTCCTCCCCTCGGCGAGAGCGGGTGCAAGAGCAACTTGCTCTTGCTCCTCGCTCTCGCTCCTCCCCTCGGCGAGAGCGGGTGCAAGAGCAACTTGCTCTTGCTCCTCGCTCTCGCTCCTCCCCTCGGCGAGAGCGGGTGCAAGAGCAACTTGCTCTTGCTCCTCGCTCTCGCTCCTCCCCTCGGCGAGAGCGGGTGCAAGAGCAACTTGCTCTTGCTCCTCGCTCTCGCTCCTCCCCTCGGCGAGAGCGGGTGCAAGAGCAACTTGCTCTTGCTCCTCGCTCTCGCTCCTCCCCTCGGCGAGAGCGGGTGCAAGAGCAACTTGCTCTTGCTCCTCGCTCTCGCTCCTCCCCTCGGCGAGAGCGGGTGCAAGAGCAACTTGCTCTTGCTCCTCGCTCTCGCTCCTCCCCTCGGCGAGAGCGGGTGCAAGAGCAACTTGCTCTTGCTCCTCGCTCTCGCTCCTCCCCTCGGCGAGAGCGGGTGCAAGAGCAACTTGCTCTTGCTCCTCGCTCTCGCTCCTCCCCTCGGCGAGAGCGGGTGCAAGAGCAACTTGCTCTTGCTCCTCGCTCTCGCTCCTCCCCTCGGCGAGAGCGGGTGCAAGAGCAACTTGCTCTTGCTCCTCGCTCTCGCTCCTCCCCTCGGCGAGAGCGGGTGCAAGAGCAACTTGCTCTTGCTCCTCGCTCTCGCTCCTTGTCCTTGTCCTTGTCCTTGTCCTTGTCCTTGTCCTTGTCCTTGTCCTTGTCCTTGTCCTTGTCCTTGTCCTTGTCCTTGTCCTTGTCCTTGTCCTTGTCCTTGTCCTTGTCCTTGTCCTTGTCCTTGTCCTTGTCCTTGTCCTTGTCCTTGTCCTTGTCCTTGTCCTTGTCCTTGTCCTTGTCCTTGTCCTTGTCCTTGTCCTTGTCCTTGTCCTTGTCCTTGTCCTTGTCCTTGTCCTTGTCCTTGTCCTTGTCCTTGTCCTTGTCCTTGTCCTTGTCCTTGTCCTTGTCCTTGTCCTTGTCCTTGTCCTTTTGTCCTTGTCCTTGTCCTTGTCCTTGTCCTTGTCCTTGTCCTTGTCCTTGTCCTTGTCCTTGTCCTTGTCCTTGTCCTTGTCCTTGTCCTTGTCCTTGTCCTTGTCCTTGTCCTTGTCCTTGTCCTTGTCCTTGTCCTTGTCCTTGTCCTTGTCCTTCCTTGTCCTTGTCCTTGTCCTTGTCCTTGTCCTTGTCCTTGTCCTTGTCCTTGTCCTTGTCCTTGTCCTTGTCCTTGTCCTTGTCCTTGTCCTTGTCCTTGTCCTTGTCCTTGTCCTTGTCCTTGTCCTTGTCCTTGTCCTTGTCCTTGTCCTTGTCCTTGTCCTTGTCCTTGTCCTTGTCCTTGTCCTTGTCCTTGTCCTTGTCCTTGTCCTTGTCCTTGTCCTTGTCCTTGTCCTTGTCCTTGTCCTTGTCCTTGTCCTTGTCCTTGTCCTTGTCCTTGTCCTTGTCCTTGTCCTTGTCCTTGTCCTTGTCCTTGTCCTTGTCCTTGTCCTTGTCCTTGTCCTTGTCCTTGTCCTTGTCCTTGTCCTTGTCCTTGTCCTTGTCCTTGTCCTTGTCCTTGTCCTTGTCCTTGTCCTTGTCCTTGTCCTTGTCCTTGTCCTTGTCCTTGTCCTTGTCCTTGTCCTTGTCCTTGTCCTTGTCCTTGTTTTTTTATTTTTTTTTCCTTTTACCTGGTTCGATCCTGGGTCCTCTT
This sequence comes from Lumbricus rubellus, assembly GCA_945859605.1. Taxonomy (NCBI): domain Eukaryota; kingdom Metazoa; phylum Annelida; class Clitellata; order Crassiclitellata; family Lumbricidae; genus Lumbricus; species Lumbricus rubellus. Next base: position 14,338 of record CAMAOG010000362.1, on the reverse strand, counting down.
CGTCTGCGCGCCTGTCCATTATCCAATGTACTACCGTTGTTTCCCCGTTTTTGTGTCCTTAATGATAATATTTATTCGATATTATCGCCTAGTATGGTGACGTGGCGCCGCCTAGCGACTACAAAAGAAGCTTTGTGTCAGTGATAATATCGTTCGCGTACGGTACATTGGCGTTTGGCACACAGGCTCCACATGTAAGATAGTAGTGATCGAATCGAGGCAAAGGAACCAGAGGAAAAACACAATAAGCATCTTGGTAACTATATATTTGAAAATTACTGAGCAGACCTATTACCAGCCGAAAAAAACCAGCATCGTTGAAGCTGCATTGATAAACAATAAATTTTAATTGAATAGAAGTTGTATTGATGAAAAATAATTGTTGCCGAAATAAAAGCAGGAATGATGACACCAACTTATTCCTGCCTAACTAGAAGTTGGATTGATGAAAAAAATACTGGAACGAGCGAATAATTTACGACGCTTAGAAGATTGTTGTTTTTGCTGTTGTTGCTGTTGCTGTTGTTGTTGTTTCCTCAGTTTAATCGTATAAAATTAGCGCCTTCATTTTCTCGGTTTGGGCGTATAAAATTAGCGCCCTCAAATTCTTTGTTTCGGCGTGAAAAATTAGCGCCCTTAAATTCTCTGTTTCGGCGTGAAAAATTAGCGCCCTCATTTTCTAGGATTCTGCGTGTAAAACTTGCTCTTGCTCCTCGCTTAATTTCATTCACCGCCTTCCTTTCATATAATCTTTCAATTTCATTTTTGATTATTTAAATTTTTGCATTTTTACTTTTTACAATTTTACTTTTGTTTTAATTTTTAACGTTGCTCTTGCTCCTCGCTCTCGCTCCTCCCCTCGGCGAGAGCGGGGTGCAAGAGCAACTTGCTCTTGCTCCTCGCTCTCGCTCCTCCCCTCGGCGAGAGCGGGGTGCAAGAGCAACTTGCTCTTGCTCCTCGCTCTCGCTCCTCCCCTCGGCGAGAGCGGGGTGCAAGAGCAACTTGCTCTTGCTCCTCGCTCTCGCTCCTCCCCTCGGCGAGAGCGGGGTGCAAGAGCAACTTGCTCTTGCTCCTCGCTCTCGCTCCTCCCCTCGGCGAGAGCGGGGTGCAAGAGCAACTTGCTCTTGCTCCTCGCTCTCGCTCCTCCCCTCGGCGAGAGCGGGGTGCAAGAGCAACTTGCTCTTGCTCCTCGCTCTCGCTCCTCCCCTCGGCGAGAGCGGGGTGCAAGAGCAACTTGCTCTTGCTCCTCGCTCTCGCTCCTCCCCTCGGCGAGAGCGGGGTGCAAGAGCAACTTGCTCTTGCTCCTCGCTCTCGCTCCTCCCCTCGGCGAGAGCGGGGTGCAAGAGCAACTTGCTCTTGCTCCTCGCTCTCGCTCCTCCCCTCGGCGAGAGCGGGGTGCAAGAGCAACTTGCTCTTGCTCCTCGCTCTCGCTCCTCCCCTCGGCGAGAGCGGGGTGCAAGAGCAACTTGCTCTTGCTCCTCGCTCTCGCTCCTCCCCTCGGCGAGAGCGGGGTGCAAGAGCAACTTGCTCTTGCTCCTCGCTCTCGCTCCTCCCCTCGGCGAGAGCGGGGTGCAAGAGCAACTTGCTCTTGCTCCTCGCTCTCGCTCCTCCCCTCGGCGAGAGCGGGGTGCAAGAGCAACTTGCTCTTGCTCCTCGCTCTCGCTCCTCCCCTCGGCGAGAGCGGGGTGCAAGAGCAACTTGCTCTTGCTCCTCGCTCTCGCTCCTCCCCTCGGCGAGAGCGGGGTGCAAGAGCAACTTGCTCTTGCTCCTCGCTCTCGCTCCTCCCCTCGGCGAGAGCGGGGTGCAAGAGCAACTTGCTCTTGCTCCTCGCTCTCGCTCCTCCCCTCGGCGAGAGCGGGGTGCAAGAGCAACTTGCTCTTGCTCCTCGCTCTCGCTCCTCCCCTCGGCGAGAGCGGGGTGCAAGAGCAACTTGCTCTTGCTCCTCGCTCTCGCTCCTCCCCTCGGCGAGAGCGGGGTGCAAGAGCAACTTGCTCTTGCTCCTCGCTCTCGCTCCTCCCCTCGGCGAGAGCGGGGTGCAAGAGCAACTTGCTCTTGCTCCTCGCTCTCGCTCCTCCCCTCGGCGAGAGCGGGGTGCAAGAGCAACTTGCTCTTGCTCCTCGCTCTCGCTCCTCCCCTCGGCGAGAGCGGGGTGCAAGAGCAACTTGCTCTTGCTCCTCGCTCTCGCTCCTCCCCTCGGCGAGAGCGGGGTGCAAGAGCAACTTGCTCTTGCTCCTCGCTCTCGCTCCTCCCCTCGGCGAGAGCGCCTTGTCCTTGTCCTTGTCCTTGTCCTTGTCCTTGTCCTTGTCCTTGTCCTTGTCCTTGTCCTTGTCCTTGTCCTTGTCCTTGTCCTTGTCCTTGTCCTTGTCCTTGTCCTTGTCCTTGTCCTTGTCCTTGTCCTTGTCCTTGTCCTTGTCCTTGTCCTTGTCCTTGTCCTTGTCCTTGTCCTTGTCCTTGTCCTTGTCCTTGTCCTTGTCCTTGTCCTTGTCCTTGTCCTTGTCCTTGTCCTTGTCCTTGTCCTTGTCCTTGTCCTTGTCCTTGTCCTTGTCCTTGTCCTTGTCCTTGTCCTTGTCCTTGTCCTTGTCCTTGTCCTTGTCCTTGTCCTTGTCCTTGTCCTTGTCCTTGTCCTTGTCCTTGTCCTTGTCCTTGTCCTTGTCCTTGTCCTTGTCCTTGTCCTTGTCCTTGTCCTTGTCCTTGTCCTTGTCCTTGTCCTTGTCCTTGTCCTTGTCCTTGTCCTTGTCCTTGTCCTTGTCCTTGTCCTTGTCCTTGTCCTTGTCCTTGTCCTTGTCCTTGTCCTTGTCCTTGTCCTTGTCCTTGTCCTTGTCCTTGTCCTTGTCCTTGTCCTTGTCCTTGTCCTTGTCCTTGTCCTTGTCCTTGTCCTTGTCCTTGTCCTTGTCCTTGTCCTTGTCCTTGTCCTTGTCCTTGTCCTTGTCCTTGTCCTTGTCCTTGTCCTTGTCCTTGTCCTTGTCCTTGTCCTTGTCCTTGTCCTTGTCCTTGTCCTTGTCCTTGTCCTTGTCCTTGTCCTTGTCCTTGTCCTTGTCCTTGTCCTTGTCCTTGTCCTTGTCCTTGTCCTTGTCCTTGTCCTTGTCCTTGTTTTTTTATTTTTTTTTCCTTTTACCTGGTTCGATCCTGGGTCCTCTTCGTCTGCGCGCCTGTCCATTATCCAATGTACTACCGTTGTTTCCCCGTTTTTGTGTCCTTAATGATAATATTTATTCGATATTATCGCCTAGTATGGTGACGTGGCGCCGCCTAGCGACTACAAAAGAAGCTTTGTGTCAGTGATAATATCGTTCGCGTACGGTACATTGGCGTTTGGCACACAGGCTCCACATGTAAGATAGTAGTGATCGAATCGAGGCAAAGGAACCAGAGGAAAAACACAATAAGCATCTTGGTAACTATATATTTGAAAATTACTGAGCAGACCTATTACCAGCCGAAAAAAACCAGCATCGTTGAAGCTGCATTGATAAACAATAAATTTTAATTGAATAGAAGTTGTATTGATGAAAAATAATTGTTGCCGAAATAAAAGCAGGAATGATGACACCAACTTATTCCTGCCTAACTAGAAGTTGGATTGATGAAAAAAATACTGGAACGAGCGAATAATTTACGACGCTTAGAAGATTGTTGTTTTTGCTGTTGTTGCTGTTGCTGTTGTTGTTGTTTCCTCAGTTTAATCGTATAAAATTAGCGCCCTCAAATTCTCTGTTTCGGCGTGAAAAATTAGCGCCCTTAAATTCTCTGTTTCGGCGTGAAAAATTAGCGCCCTCATTTTCTAGGATTCTGCGTGTAAAACTTGCTCTTGCTCCTCGCTTAATTTCATTCACCGCCTTCCTTTCATATAATCTTTCAATTTCATTTTTGATTATTTAAATTTTTGCATTTTTACTTTTTACAATTTTACTTTTGTTTTAATTTTTAACGTTGCTCTTGCTCCTCGCTCTCGCTCCTCCCCTCGGCGAGAGCGGGTGCAAGAGCAACTTGCTCTTGCTCCTCGCTCTCGCTCCTCCCCTCGGCGTCCTTGTCCTTGTCCTTGTCCTTGTCCTTGTCCTTGTCCTTGTCCTTGTCCTTGTCCTTGTCCTTGTCCTTGTCCTTGTCCTTGTCCTTGTCCTTGTCCTTGTTCTTGCTCTTGCTCCTCGCTCTCGCTCCTCCCCTCGGCGAGAGCGGGTGCAAGAGCAACTTGCTCTTGCTCCTCGCTCTCGCTCCTCCCCTCGGCGAGAGCGGGTGCAAGAGCAACTTGCTCTTGCTCCTCGCTCTCGCTCCTCCCCTCGGCGAGAGCGGGTGCAAGAGCTCTTGCTCCTCGCTCTCGCTCCTCCCCCCGGCGAGAGCGGGTGCAAGAGCAACTTGCTCTTGCTCCTCGCTCTCGCTCCTCCCCTCGGCGAGAGCGGGTGCAAGAGCAACTTGCTCTTGCTCCTCGCTCTCGCTCCTCCCCTCGGCGAGAGCGGGTGCAAGAGCAACTTGCTCTTGCTCCTCGCTCTCGCTCCTCCCCTCGGCGAGAGCGGGTGCAAGAGCAACTTGCTCTTGCTCCTCGCTCTCGCTCCTCCCCTCGGCGAGAGCGGGTGCAAGAGCAACTTGCTCTTGCTCCTCGCTCTCGCTCCTCCCCTCGGCGAGAGCGGGTGCAAGAGCAACTTGCTCTTGCTCCTCGCTCTCGCTCCTCCCCTCGGCGAGAGCGGGTGCAAGAGCAACTTGCTCTTGCTCCTCGCTCTCGCTCCTCCCCTCGGCGAGAGCGGGTGCAAGAGCAACTTGCTCTTGCTCCTCGCTCTCGCTCCTCCCCTCGGCGAGAGCGGGTGCAAGAGCAACTTGCTCTTGCTCCTCGCTCTCGCTCCTCCCCTCGGCGAGAGCGGGTGCAAGAGCAACTTGCTCTTGCTCCTCGCTCTCGCTCCTCCCCTCGGCGAGAGCGGGTGCAAGAGCAACTTGCTCTTGCTCCTCGCTCTCGCTCCTCCCCTCGGCGAGAGCGGGTGCAAGAGCAACTTGCTCTTGCTCCTCGCTCTCGCTCCTCCCCTCGGCGAGAGCGGGTGCAAGAGCAACTTGCTCTTGCTCCTCGCTCTCGCTCCTCCCCTCGGCGAGAGCGGGTGCAAGAGCAACTTGCTCTTGCTCCTCGCTCTCGCTCCTCCCCTCGGCGAGAGCGGGTGCAAGAGCAACTTGCTCTTGCTCCTCGCTCTCGCTCCTCCCCTCGGCGAGAGCGGGTGCAAGAGCAACTTGCTCTTGCTCCTCGCTCTCGCTCCTCCCCTCGGCGAGAGCGGGTGCAAGAGCAACTTGCTCTTGCTCCTCGCTCTCGCTCCTCCCCTCGGCGAGAGCGGGTGCAAGAGCAACTTGCTCTTGCTCCTCGCTCTCGCTCCTCCCCTCGGCGAGAGCGGGTGCAAGAGCAACTTGCTCTTGCTCCTCGCTCTCGCTCCTCCCCTCGGCGAGAGCGGGTGCAAGAGCAACTTGCTCTTGCTCCTCGCTCTCGCTCCTCCCCTCGGCGAGAGCGGGTGCAAGAGCAACTTGCTCTTGCTCCTCGCTCTCGCTCCTCCCCTCGGCGAGAGCGGGTGCAAGAGCAACTTGCTCTTGCTCCTCGCTCTCGCTCCTCCCCTCGGCGAGAGCGGGTGCAAGAGCAACTTGCTCTTGCTCCTCGCTCTCGCTCCTCCCCTCGGCGAGAGCGGGTGCAAGAGCAACTTGCTCTTGCTCCTCGCTCTCGCTCCTCCCCTCGGCGAGAGCGGGTGCAAGAGCAACTTGCTCTTGCTCCTCGCTCTCGCTCCTCCCCTCGGCGAGAGCGGGTGCAAGAGCAACTTGCTCTTGCTCCTCGCTCTCGCTCCTCCCCTCGGCGAGAGCGGGTGCAAGAGCAACTTGCTCTTGCTCCTCGCTCTCGCTCCTCCCCTCGGCGAGAGCGGGTGCAAGAGCAACTTGCTCTTGCTCCTCGCTCTCGCTCCTCCCCTCGGCGAGAGCGGGTGCAAGAGCAACTTGCTCTTGCTCCTCGCTCTCGCTCCTCCCCTCGGCGAGAGCGGGTGCAAGAGCAACTTGCTCTTGCTCCTCGCTCTCGCTCCTCCCCTCGGCGAGAGCGGGTGCAAGAGCAACTTGCTCTTGCTCCTCGCTCTCGCTCCTCCCCTCGGCGAGAGCGGGTGCAAGAGCAACTTGCTCTTGCTCCTCGCTCTCGCTCCTCCCCTCGGCGAGAGCGGGTGCAAGAGCAACTTGCTCTTGCTCCTCGCTCTCGCTCCTCCCCTCGGCGAGAGCGGGTGCAAGAGCAACTTGCTCTTGCTCCTCGCTCTCGCTCCTCCCCTCGGCGAGAGCGGGTGCAAGAGCAACTTGCTCTTGCTCCTCGCTCTCGCTCCTCCCCTCGGCGAGAGCGGGTGCAAGAGCAACTTGCTCTTGCTCCTCGCTCTCGCTCCTCCCCTCGGCGAGAGCGGGTGCAAGAGCAACTTGCTCTTGCTCCTCGCTCTCGCTCCTCCCCTCGGCGAGAGCGGGTGCAAGAGCAACTTGCTCTTGCTCCTCGCTCTCGCTCCTCCCCTCGGCGAGAGCGGGTGCAAGAGCAACTTGCTCTTGCTCCTCGCTCTCGCTCCTCCCCTCGGCGAGAGCGGGTGCAAGAGCAACTTGCTCTTGCTCCTCGCTCTCGCTCCTCCCCTCGGCGAGAGCGGGTGCAAGAGCAACTTGCTCTTGCTCCTCGCTCTCGCTCCTCCCCTCGGCGAGAGCGGGTGCAAGAGCAACTTGCTCTTGCTCCTCGCTCTCGCTCCTCCCCTCGGCGAGAGCGGGTGCAAGAGCAACTTGCTCTTGCTCCTCGCTCTCGCTCCTCCCCTCGGCGAGAGCGGGTGCAAGAGCAACTTGCTCTTGCTCCTCGCTCTCGCTCCTCCCCTCGGCGAGAGCGGGTGCAAGAGCAACTTGCTCTTGCTCCTCGCTCTCGCTCCTCCCCTCGGCGAGAGCGGGTGCAAGAGCAACTTGCTCTTGCTCCTCGCTCTCGCTCCTCCCCTCGGCGAGAGCGGGTGCAAGAGCAACTTGCTCTTGCTCCTCGCTCTCGCTCCTCCCCTCGGCGAGAGCGGGTGCAAGAGCAACTTGCTCTTGCTCCTCGCTCTCGCTCCTCCCCTCGGCGAGAGCGGGTGCAAGAGCAACTTGCTCTTGCTCCTCGCTCTCGCTCCTCCCCTCGGCGAGAGCGGGTGCAAGAGCAACTTGCTCTTGCTCCTCGCTCTCGCTCCTCCCCTCGGCGAGAGCGGGTGCAAGAGCAACTTGCTCTTGCTCCTCGCTCTCGCTCCTCCCCTCGGCGAGAGCGGGTGCAAGAGCAACTTGCTCTTGCTCCTCGCTCTCGCTCCTCCCCTCGGCGAGAGCGGGTGCAAGAGCAACTTGCTCTTGCTCCTCGCTCTCGCTCCTCCCCTCGGCGAGAGCGGGTGCAAGAGCAACTTGCTCTTGCTCCTCGCTCTCGCTCCTCCCCTCGGCGAGAGCGGGTGCAAGAGCAACTTGCTCTTGCTCCTCGCTCTCGCTCCTCCCCTCGGCGAGAGCGGGTGCAAGAGCAACTTGCTCTTGCTCCTCGCTCTCGCTCCTCCCCTCGGCGAGAGCGGGTGCAAGAGCAACTTGCTCTTGCTCCTCGCTCTCGCTCCTCCCCTCGGCGAGAGCGGGTGCAAGAGCAACTTGCTCTTGCTCCTCGCTCTCGCTCCTCCCCTCGGCGAGAGCGGGTGCAAGAGCAACTTGCTCTTGCTCCTCGCTCTCGCTCCTCCCCTCGGCGAGAGCGGGTGCAAGAGCAACTTGCTCTTGCTCCTCGCTCTCGCTCCTCCCCTCGGCGAGAGCGGGTGCAAGAGCAACTTGCTCTTGCTCCTCGCTCTCGCTCCTCCCCTCGGCGAGAGCGGGTGCAAGAGCAACTTGCTCTTGCTCCTCGCTCTCGCTCCTCCCCTCGGCGAGAGCGGGTGCAAGAGCAACTTGCTCTTGCTCCTCGCTCTCGCTCCTCCCCTCGGCGAGAGCGGGTGCAAGAGCAACTTGCTCTTGCTCCTCGCTCTCGCTCCTCCCCTCGGCGAGAGCGGGTGCAAGAGCAACTTGCTCTTGCTCCTCGCTCTCGCTCCTCCCCTCGGCGAGAGCGGGTGCAAGAGCAACTTGCTCTTGCTCCTCGCTCTCGCTCCTCCCCTCGGCGAGAGCGGGTGCAAGAGCAACTTGCTCTTGCTCCTCGCTCTCGCTCCTCCCCTCGGCGAGAGCGGGTGCAAGAGCAACTTGCTCTTGCTCCTCGCTCTCGCTCCTCCCCTCGGCGAGAGCGGGTGCAAGAGCAACTTGCTCTTGCTCCTCGCTCTCGCTCCTCCCCTCGGCGAGAGCGGGTGCAAGAGCAACTTGCTCTTGCTCCTCGCTCTCGCTCCTCCCCTCGGCGAGAGCGGGTGCAAGAGCAACTTGCTCTTGCTCCTCGCTCTCGCTCCTCCCCTCGGCGAGAGCGGGTGCAAGAGCAACTTGCTCTTGCTCCTCGCTCTCGCTCCTCCCCTCGGCGAGAGCGGGTGCAAGAGCAACTTGCTCTTGCTCCTCGCTCTCGCTCCTCCCCTCGGCGAGAGCGGGTGCAAGAGCAACTTGCTCTTGCTCCTCGCTCTCGCTCCTCCCCTCGGCGAGAGCGGGTGCAAGAGCAACTTGCTCTTGCTCCTCGCTCTCGCTCCTCCCCTCGGCGAGAGCGGGTGCAAGAGCAACTTGCTCTTGCTCCTCGCTCTCGCTCCTCCCCTCGGCGAGAGCGGGTGCAAGAGCAACTTGCTCTTGCTCCTCGCTCTCGCTCCTCCCCTCGGCGAGAGCGGGTGCAAGAGCAACTTGCTCTTGCTCCTCGCTCTCGCTCCTCCCCTCGGCGAGAGCGGGTGCAAGAGCAACTTGCTCTTGCTCCTCGCTCTCGCTCCTCCCCTCGGCGAGAGCGGGTGCAAGAGCAACTTGCTCTTGCTCCTCGCTCTCGCTCCTCCCCTCGGCGAGAGCGGGTGCAAGAGCAACTTGCTCTTGCTCCTCGCTCTCGCTCCTCCCCTCGGCGAGAGCGGGTGCAAGAGCAACTTGCTCTTGCTCCTCGCTCTCGCTCCTCCCCTCGGCGAGAGCGGGTGCAAGAGCAACTTGCTCTTGCTCCTCGCTCTCGCTCCTCCCCTCGGCGAGAGCGGGTGCAAGAGCAACTTGCTCTTGCTCCTCGCTCTCGCTCCTCCCCTCGGCGAGAGCGGGTGCAAGAGCAACTTGCTCTTGCTCCTCGCTCTCGCTCCTCCCCTCGGCGAGAGCGGGTGCAAGAGCAACTTGCTCTTGCTCCTCGCTCTCGCTCCTCCCCTCGGCGAGAGCGGGTGCAAGAGCAACTTGCTCTTGCTCCTCGCTCTCGCTCCTCCCCTCGGCGAGAGCGGGTGCAAGAGCAACTTGCTCTTGCTCCTCGCTCTCGCTCCTCCCCTCGGCGAGAGCGGGTGCAAGAGCAACTTGCTCTTGCTCCTCGCTCTCGCTCCTCCCCTCGGCGAGAGCGGGTGCAAGAGCAACTTGCTCTTGCTCCTCGCTCTCGCTCCTCCCCTCGGCGAGAGCGGGTGCAAGAGCAACTTGCTCTTGCTCCTCGCTCTCGCTCCTCCCCTCGGCGAGAGCGGGTGCAAGAGCAACTTGCTCTTGCTCCTCGCTCTCGCTCCTCCCCTCGGCGAGAGCGGGTGCAAGAGCAACTTGCTCTTGCTCCTCGCTCTCGCTCCTCCCCTCGGCGAGAGCGGGTGCAAGAGCAACTTGCTCTTGCTCCTCGCTCTCGCTCCTCCCCTCGGCGAGAGCGGGTGCAAGAGCAACTTGCTCTTGCTCCTCGCTCTCGCTCCTCCCCTCGGCGAGAGCGGGTGCAAGAGCAACTTGCTCTTGCTCCTCGCTCTCGCTCCTCCCCTCGGCGAGAGCGGGTGCAAGAGCAACTTGCTCTTGCTCCTCGCTCTCGCTCCTCCCCTCGGCGAGAGCGGGTGCAAGAGCAACTTGCTCTTGCTCCTCGCTCTCGCTCCTCCCCTCGGCGAGAGCGGGTGCAAGAGCAACTTGCTCTTGCTCCTCGCTCTCGCTCCTCCCCTCGGCGAGAGCGGGTGCAAGAGCAACTTGCTCTTGCTCCTCGCTCTCGCTCCTCCCCTCGGCGAGAGCGGGTGCAAGAGCAACTTGCTCTTGCTCCTCGCTCTCGCTCCTCCCCTCGGCGAGAGCGGGTGCAAGAGCAACTTGCTCTTGCTCCTCGCTCTCGCTCCTCCCCTCGGCGAGAGCGGGTGCAAGAGCAACTTGCTCTTGCTCCTCGCTCTCGCTCCTCCCCTCGGCGAGAGCGGGTGCAAGAGCAACTTGCTCTTGCTCCTCGCTCTCGCTCCTCCCCTCGGCGAGAGCGGGTGCAAGAGCAACTTGCTCTTGCTCCTCGCTCTCGCTCCTCCCCTCGGCGAGAGCGGGTGCAAGAGCAACTTGCTCTTGCTCCTCGCTCTCGCTCCTCCCCTCGGCGAGAGCGGGTGCAAGAGCAACTTGCTCTTGCTCCTCGCTCTCGCTCCTCCCCTCGGCGAGAGCGGGTGCAAGAGCAACTTGCTCTTGCTCCTCGCTCTCGCTCCTCCCCTCGGCGAGAGCGGGTGCAAGAGCAACTTGCTCTTGCTCCTCGCTCTCGCTCCTCCCCTCGGCGAGAGCGGGTGCAAGAGCAACTTGCTCTTGCTCCTCGCTCTCGCTCCTCCCCTCGGCGAGAGCGGGTGCAAGAGCAACTTGCTCTTGCTCCTCGCTCTCGCTCCTCCCCTCGGCGAGAGCGGGTGCAAGAGCAACTTGCTCTTGCTCCTCGCTCTCGCTCCTCCCCTCGGCGAGAGCGGGTGCAAGAGCAACTTGCTCTTGCTCCTCGCTCTCGCTCCTCCCCTCGGCGAGAGCGGGTGCAAGAGCAACTTGCTCTTGCTCCTCGCTCTCGCTCCTCCCCTCGGCGAGAGCGGGTGCAAGAGCAACTTGCTCTTGCTCCTCGCTCTCGCTCCTTGTCCTTGTCCTTGTCCTTGTCCTTGTCCTTGTCCTTGTCCTTGTCCTTGTCCTTGTCCTTGTCCTTGTCCTTGTCCTTGTCCTTGTCCTTGTCCTTGTCCTTGTCCTTGTCCTTGTCCTTGTCCTTGTCCTTGTCCTTGTCCTTGTCCTTGTCCTTGTCCTTGTCCTTGTCCTTGTCCTTGTCCTTGTCCTTGTCCTTGTCCTTGTCCTTGTCCTTGTCCTTGTCCTTGTCCTTGTCCTTGTCCTTGTCCTTGTCCTTGTCCTTGTCCTTGTCCTTGTCCTTGTCCTTGTCCTTGTCCTTGTCCTTGTCCTTGTCCTTGTCCTTGTCCTTGTCCTTGTCCTTGTCCTTGTCCTTGTCCTTGTCCTTGTCCTTGTCCTTGTCCTTGTCCTTGTCCTTGTCCTTGTCCTTGTCCTTGTCCTTGTCCTTGTCCTTGTCCTTGTCCTTGTCCTTGTCCTTGTCCTTGTCCTTGTCCTTGTCCTTGTCCTTGTCCTTGTCCTTGTCCTTGTCCTTGTCCTTGTCCTTGTCCTTGTCCTTGTCCTTGTCCTTGTCCTTGTCCTTGTCCTTGTCCTTGTCCTTGTCCTTGTCCTTGTCCTTGTCCTTGTCCTTGTCCTTGTCCTTGTCCTTGTCCTTGTCCTTGTCCTTGTCCTTGTCCTTGTCCTTGTCCTTGTCCTTGTCCTTGTCCTTGTCCTTGTCCTTGTCCTTGTCCTTGTCCTTGTCCTTGTCCTTGTCCTTGTCCTTGTCCTTGTCCTTGTCCTTGTCCTTGTCCTTGTCCTTGTCCTTGTCCTTGTCCTTGTCCTTGTCCTTGTCCTTGTCCTTGTCCTTGTCCTTGTCCTTGTCCTTGTCCTTGTCCTTGTCCTTGTCCTTGTCCTTGTCCTTGTCCTTGTCCTTGTCCTTGTCCTTGTCCTTGTCCTTGTCCTTGTCCTTGTCCTTGTCCTTGTCCTTGTCCTTGTCCTTGTCCTTGTCCTTGTCCTTGTCCTTGTCCTTGTCCTTGTCCTTGTCCTTGTCCTTGTCCTTGTCCTTGTCCTTGTCCTTGTCCTTGTCCTTGTCCTTGTCCTTGTCCTTGTCCTTGTCCTTGTCCTTGTCCTTGTCCTTGTCCTTGTCCTTGTCCTTGTCCTTGTCCTTGTCCTTGTCCTTGTCCTTGTCCTTGTCCTTGTCCTTGTCCTTGTCCTTGTCCTTGTCCTTGTCCTTGTCCTTGTCCTTGTCCTTGTCCTTGTCCTTGTCCTTGTTTTTTTATTTTTTTTTCCTTTTACCTGGTTCGATCCTGGGTCCTCTTCGTCTGCGCGCCTGTCCATTATCCAATGTACTACCGTTGTTTCCCCGTTTTTGTGTCCTTAATGATAATATTTATTCGATATTATCGCCTAGTATGGTGACGTGGCGCCGCCTAGCGACTACAAAAGAAGCTTTGTGTCAGTGATAATATCGTTCGCGTACGGTACATTGGCGTTTGGCACACAGGCTCCACATGTAAGATAGTAGTGATCGAATCGAGGCAAAGGAACCAGAGGAAAAACACAATAAGCATCTTGGTAACTATATATTTGAAAATTACTGAGCAGACCTATTACCAGCCGAAAAAAACCAGCATCGTTGAAGCTGCATTGATAAACAATAAATTTTAATTGAATAGAAGTTGTATTGATGAAAAATAATTGTTGCCGAAATAAAAGCAGGAATGATGACACCAACTTATTCCTGCCTAACTAGAAGTTGGATTGATGAAAAAAATACTGGAACGAGCGAATAATTTACGACGCTTAGAAGATTGTTGTTTTTGCTGTTGTTGCTGTTGCTGTTGTTGTTGTTTCCTCAGTTTAATCGTATAAAATTAGCGCCTTCATTTTCTCGGTTTGGGCGTATAAAATTAGCGCCCTCAAATTCTCTGTTTCGGCGTGAAAAATTAGCGCCCTTAAATTCTCTGTTTCGGCGTGAAAAATTAGCGCCCTCATTTTCTAGGATTCTGCGTGTAAAACTTGCTCTTGCTCCTCGCTTAATTTCATTCACCGCCTTCCTTTCATATAATCTTTCAATTTCATTTTTGATTATTTAAATTTTTGCATTTTTACTTTTTACAATTTTACTTTTGTTTTAATTTTTAACGTTGCTCTTGCTCCTCGCTCTCGCTCCTCCCCTCGGCGAGAGCGGGTGCAAGAGCAACTTGCTCTTGCTCCTCGCTCTCGCTCCTCCCCTCGGCGTCCTTGTCCTTGTCCTTGTCCTTGTCCTTGTCCTTGTCCTTGTCCTTGTCCTTGTCCTTGTCCTTGTCCTTGTCCTTGTCCTTGTCCTTGTCCTTGTCCTTGTCTTGCTCCTCGCTCTCGCTCCTCCCCTCGGCGAGAGCGGGTGCAAGAGCAACTTGCTCTTGCTCCTCGCTCTCGCTCCTCCCCTCGGCGAGAGCGGGTGCAAGAGCAACTTGCTCTTGCTCCTCGCTCTCGCTCCTCCCCTCGGCGAGAGCGGGTGCAAGAGCAACTTGCTCTTGCTCCTCGCTCTCGCTCCTCCCCTCGGCGAGAGCGGGTGCAAGAGCAACTTGCTCTTGCTCCTCGCTCTCGCTCCTCCCCTCGGCGAGAGCGGGTGCAAGAGCAACTTGCTCTTGCTCCTCGCTCTCGCTCCTCCCCTCGGCGAGAGCGGGTGCAAGAGCAACTTGCTCTTGCTCCTCGCTCTCGCTCCTCCCCTCGGCGAGAGCGGGTGCAAGAGCAACTTGCTCTTGCTCCTCGCTCTCGCTCCTCCCCTCGGCGAGAGCGGGTGCAAGAGCAACTTGCTCTTGCTCCTCGCTCTCGCTCCTCCCCTCGGCGAGAGCGGGTGCAAGAGCAACTTGCTCTTGCTCCTCGCTCTCGCTCCTCCCCTCGGCGAGAGCGGGTGCAAGAGCAACTTGCTCTTGCTCCTCGCTCTCGCTCCTCCCCTCGGCGAGAGCGGGTGCAAGAGCAACTTGCTCTTGCTCCTCGCTCTCGCTCCTCCCCTCGGCGAGAGCGGGTGCAAGAGCAACTTGCTCTTGCTCCTCGCTCTCGCTCCTCCCCTCGGCGAGAGCGGGTGCAAGAGCAACTTGCTCTTGCTCCTCGCTCTCGCTCCTCCCCTCGGCGAGAGCGGGTGCAAGAGCAACTTGCTCTTGCTCCTCGCTCTCGCTCCTCCCCTCGGCGAGAGCGGGTGCAAGAGCAACTTGCTCTTGCTCCTCGCTCTCGCTCCTCCCCTCGGCGAGAGCGGGTGCAAGAGCAACTTGCTCTTGCTCCTCGCTCTCGCTCCTCCCCTCGGCGAGAGCGGGTGCAAGAGCAACTTGCTCTTGCTCCTCGCTCTCGCTCCTCCCCTCGGCGAGAGCGGGTGCAAGAGCAACTTGCTCTTGCTCCTCGCTCTCGCTCCTCCCCTCGGCGAGAGCGGGTGCAAGAGCAACTTGCTCTTGCTCCTCGCTCTCGCTCCTCCCCTCGGCGAGAGCGGGTGCAAGAGCAACTTGCTCTTGCTCCTCGCTCTCGCTCCTCC
>CAMAOG010000361.1:0-39538 GCA_945859605.1 Lumbricus rubellus | reverse complement strand
CTATGCGTTGCGATACAGGAAGCCAATGAAGAGTGTCCCGAATAAAGGCAGAAATGTGAGAGAACTTGGGAAGACCAGCAATTAGACGAGCAGCAGCATTTAATATGCGTAGTGGTTGAATGATTATAATGTTATATTAAAACACTTAGTCATGTGACCGTACACTCACACAATTATCAGTGGACCGTTTATGAATACTCCACCTCACCTCATCTCACCCCTCCCCCCAAATAGGTTAAGTCCATGAACGCCCGCCGATATGTTTGCAAGAGGGGCAAAGCAGAGTGATCGCGGAGCAATAGTTTTGTAGGAAGAGCTTGAAAATGACCGGCCAGAATTAAGAACATGGTCATATATAATCATCGAGGCTACTAAAATGTGAATTTCCTCGTTTCATTTTGTGTGTCATTAATAGCATAATCAGTGCTTTATAGGAAATATTTGCTAAAAACAAACAAGCAGCATTTAAAAAAACAGGTGCCAATTTACCAAGGGTGGGCGCAAGCACCCCTGTTGCCCCTATGTGTTGGCGCCCATGGGTAAGTCACCTAGGAAAGCAAGGACTGGCGTTGAATGCTACTGGTATAAACCATCCAACATATCGTCGTGTCAGTTCGTCCTGGGTCAGGGACACGACGAAGCAGGTAGGCTATACCTATACAATGTATGCATATAATGATATACAAGACTGAAGTGGATGGAAGACCCAAGCTGCAGTGAAACCATCGCCATCGCTGTCGTCGTCGTCGTCTTCTTCGTCTTCTGATCAACTAATGGTGACACGTGTCGACATAAATAACGCTGAAATAATCCGTGACGCCAGAGATAATCCAATCAGCAGACGAGTCGCGGTGAAAGGATTAGATGGCGCCAGCATCGCCCCAGGAGGAGGATGGGACGAATGAGGAGGAGACGTTGTCGTTGGTGCGCACCTGCCTAATGGGAAGCGAGGCCGCCCCCGGGCAATGCAGCGCTAAGACCGACCGCAGTGGAGGTGTAGAATTAAGCCATGTGCACATGGTGCTGATACTGCTGGTAGTGGTGTTGCTGCTTCTTATGGAGGACGTTCTCCTCTTTAGAATGAAACCAGTCATCGATTTATAAGACGACGCCGTAGAAACGCATACGTAATTATTGTGTCTATGTTGTACCAAGTATTTGCTTATGACGTCCAGGAACGGTGCAACTTTGGTTAGCAAACGTATGCAGTCACACACGCGCGCGCACACGCGCGCACACACGCGCGCGCACACGCGCGCACACATTGATGTAAAGACGCACACAACAACAAGCAAACGAGTGATGAAAGGAAAGCATTGCAAGAAGGCGGCGCAATGCAACGCAATGCAATGGATGACTGATAAAAAATACCGACTGATAACAGTTCAGGTGCATGTGTGTGTTTTGACGCATGACAACAGGCAAATAACAGCATGCACTATGAACCACATATTAAGCAAAAACATAATGCTAATTCGGGTTCTCCTCTCCATTTTTTCCTCTCTTCTTCTCTCCTATCTTCTGCTCTGCTCTCCTTTCCTCTACTCTCCTTCCTTCTACCCTGCTCTGCTCTTCTCTAAACTCTACCCTACCCTACCCTACTCTACTCAACTCTATACTCTACTTTACTCTACTCTACTTTACTCTACTCTACTTTACTCTACTCTACTTTACTCTACTCTATTCTACTCTACTTTACTCTACTCTACTTTACTCTACTCTATTTTACTCTACTCTACTCTACTCTACTCTACTTTACTTTACTCTACTCTACTTTACTCTACTCTACTCTGCTTTACTTTACTCTACTCTACTTTGCTCTATACTCTACTCTACTCTACTCTGCTTTACTCTACTCTACTCCACTTTACTCTCCTCTCCTCTCCTCCCCTCTTCTCTGCTCTGCTCTACTATACTGCAAACTCTTCTCTTCTCTCCTTTTATTTTTCTCTTCAGAGTTACAGTCGTTGGTAGGCTATAATTATACGCAGAAAGCTATTCAATATTCTGGAACAAGCGTCACAGGTAAAATGACTAATAAATTGTCTTCATATTATCGTTACAACTTGATTACTAACCTGCCAACACGAGAACATCATAGACACCGAATAGACATCGTTCTATAACATACAGAACAAGAAATATTAAAGTGTCTTAATTTAAAATGGAAATTTCTTCATTTATCCAGCTGTTTGGTGACACCAATTGAGGTAATCTATTGCTTTATCGCTCTATAGATTATTCTCTGTTGCATGGGTTTTATCGTTGGTCGGACTCGTACACAAGTTTTATTGACGAATAAGCGAGTTAATTATCTGTGTTTTAGCAACTCCATGCAACATCACTTAGGTTGCCAAGATGTTTTTAAAAGTCGTCATAGAAATATTAGCGCCCAAATACATACACACACAATACATACATACATGTGCACGCACATACCACAACACACACATACATACAAAAATCTATAGGCCCTATCTGCATATATGTACACAATATTAGCCTACACACAGTCATGGCCGGAGGTAAAAGCCAAAGAGGTCAGAATGTGTTAATGAAAATTAAATAGAGATCGACCTCTTAAAAGTGAACTTCGTTAAAAACTCTTTCAAGTATATAGTGTCTCTATAGACTATGCAGCGTATAAATGTATGTAGCGAATAAACTATAATAATAATAATAATAATAATAATAATATATAATAATAATAATAATAATAATAATAATAATAATAATAATAATAATAATACTATAATAATAATAATACTAATAATAATAATAATAATAATAATAATACTATAATAATACTATGTAGCGAATAAACGCTCCTTAACAAACGAATCAATTAACTAATAACCTGTGTAATTATTAATACTAAGTAACAGTTAAGCTAGACAATTAATTGGCGTATTTAATAGATAATTAATCAATTGAATTGTGGCATTAGCGAATAAAACAGTAGAAATCACAAACACAAATGCGCTACAAAAATCAGTCAACGCATGAGGAGGCACGAAACAGCGTTTCGCGCAGCAGACGATCGTCAACACTGTGAGCAGCCGAAGAGTCACGTGGTCTGATTCGGGCATGAGATTCTGAAAAGAATGGCAGACATTTTGCGATTTGTCAACCAAAAAACGTTAATTCAGAATGCGCCGATGACATTTATTTGAGTGTGAAAAACGGGACTTATTGTACGTTTACTCCACTGCTGATCTGTAAATCCTAGGGAACGTAGTACCTGGGTTAGATAGAAATGTTCGAAGTTTAAGTCGGACTGTAATAGCGAACAAAGTCAATTTTCGCTCGGCATCGATCTTGGGATCGAGAAGACATTGCGAGAACCAGTTGCGATTGGAGTTTCGAAGTAACGAGAAGAAGTGGTGATTCGACGACGAAGCAGAAGTGAAGAAGACGTGTGAGTAGCCAGTGCTCACAGAAGAACGAAGACGACGCGGTGGTGAAACGGCGACCGAGGGCAGCCAGGGAGAAGCGACCTTTCTTCCCGTCTTTCCTTCCAATCCAGTTTCCCTGTGTCAAGGACAAGGACCTCATCATCTACTCAAGAAGGGAACTCTTGAGGAAGCTAAGCACAACTTCATAATATTTTAGTAGATAAATACGCCACAATAGGTAGTTAGGGTGTTGAATATTATTTATTGTTGAATGTTGATATTTATAATATACATCAAAAATGAAATACAGCTTGTTCTTGTTGTAGGTCAATTCTAGTTAGCATTCTTGATCACCCATTACGAATCCCTGAGTTTATAAAGCGTCTAGGGTAAGACCTGGTATGCGACAGTATGGGGACTCAGATTCCGGGATTTTAGTCAGCTTAAAAACTGATCTAATTGAACATTGATGACACTAGAAACAGCATAGAACAATATTGCTAGTATATTGATTTTTTGGATGTAAAGCTGAACTGATAGAGACTTGCATTTTAGAACTGTAGAGTGCATTTTAAAGAGTCCACAGCGACTGATATATTGAATTGATTTCTGTGTTCAGAAATTATATAGCGCATTTTTTGCCTATATTTTACTACTTGCTAATTTGAAGTAAGTCAGTAAGTGATGGCCAACAATGATTTCGAAAACTGGGCGAAGATAGCCAAAGAGTTAGAGCTAAGTAGAGAGGAGCTTCGTATATTTATTGAAGAGAGAATGGCAGAAAGGGCATTTGCAAAGGAAGCTGTTGACGGAAGGCTTCAGGCGGAAGCAGATGCAAGAAAAGCAGAGGCCGATGCCAAGAAAGCCGAGGCTGAGATAAAGAAGGCTGAGTTAGCAGCAGAGGTCAAGAAAATAGAAGTAGAAGCGGAAATAAGAAGAGCCGAACTAGATGCTCAGGCAGCTGCAGATACAAGAAGGCTTGAAGCTGAAGCTGAGGAAAGGATAGCCCAAGCAGCAATGCAGACTAGAAAGGCCGAAGTTGAGTTAGATGCAATTAGGAGTGCACAATTGGAAGCAAGAGAAAATTGCTTAGCAGCAGAAGCAAAGCATACTTGTGAGGTTGCAGACTTACAGAAACAGATCTATAAGTTGCAGTTTCAACTTAAGAAAATTGAGACACAATTGGAAATGTATGAGGTTGAATCCAGAAGCAGAAGTGACGTCAGGATAAACCATGAGATAAACGACAGGGAAGTTGTTGAACACACTACAGCAGAAGTGCAAATATTCGAGAATCAGACAAATAAGGCCAGACAGCAGATTGAAGTGCAGAAAGTAAGTGATGTTGGAAAGGAGCAATACAGAGTAGAAGACAAAACTAGTAAGACACTACCAATGCACATAGCTGCAAGTGTCAGGGTAATTAGCAACAATGATGGAAACATAAATATAAAAGACTGTAGTGAGCACAAAGCAAAAGTGAATGGAAAAAGTGTTGAATGCTCATATGACTCTGGGTCAACATGTTGTATCATTAAACGTTCATTGATAGACGACACAGATTTGACGGGTGAGGAGACACATTGTGTGTTGGTCGATGGAACTATAAAGTATTTTCCACTGGCCAAGATAAACATAGAGAGTGAATTTTTTAGTGGAGAAGTACAAGCGATGGTCATGGAAAATCCGTCGATGCCAGTTATAATTGGGATGATCGAAGGTATACAATACCAGATCACACATGGAAAACAGAAGGATATAATCAGTGGAGAACCAAAGAATGCAATTGCTGAAGTGAAAAGCAAGAGCATATTGAGAGACAGATCTAAATCTAGAGATAGATCAGTACATGACAAAAAGTCAGTGAAATTCACTGACGATGTAACAGTAAATGAGACAGAGGAAGCAACGACAGCAGCAACTGTTAAAACCAGAGCTGAGGTTAAAAGGGATGGTAAATACAGACCATTCAAAGTTGCGGAAAGGCCGTATTTAAATGAAACTGCTAAAGGAATGCAGAGACGGCACGAAACAGTAAATAAACAGTGGGATAAAACCAGAGACTATAATTACACAGATAACAGGAAGTCAGCTTTTAGTAAAACGACGAAAAAGAATTACAGAAGTGAACCATTGAGATTGGTGGAGACGAATAATAAATATTTAATCACAGGTGGAAGAAGTGAGTTAAATAAGAGTCGTGTAGATCAGAATAAATGGCAGAACGGAAGAGTAGACTGGAGAAATCGAGAGAATAGAAATAAGTCTAATGAGACACAGTCAGGAAGATCCAATGAGTGGATGAATAGAGGATACATAGAGAATCCAAATGTGGATAGGAGAAATATAAAGTGGAACAGGAGTCAGAAGAGTGACACAAGTAAGTGTGATTGGAGAAACTACAGACATGACAGGAGAGAGTCTAGTAGTAATTTTGGAGTTAGGTGTGACAGACCTAGTGATCTCAATTGGAGATATAGAAGTAATAGAGACGAGGTTGGAAGTAGTGGAAACCATTGGAACAGTAGAACATGGTACAGAGGAGAACGAAGTGTTAATTCTGGTAGAAGTCAGAATGAGAATTGTAGGAAATACAATGATGTGAATTGGAAGAAAAATCGGTTACGGAATGACAGAGAATGGTCATATCCTAACAATAATGTGGATAAATGGAGAAGTAGCAGAGACTACAGTGGAGAAGTTGAAACACAAGAAGATGTTGAGTTGAAAACTTATGGAGATGATGCAGATGCATTGAGTTTTGGAGAGAAGCACACAGGTGAACTGGAAACACAAAATGGCATTACGTTGAATTTATACGAGAAGGTGAACAGAGATAGTAAGTCAGATATGGACAGGCTGGACTGTCATTACGTGAGAAGAGGTACTGCAGACAGAAGCTGACAGTAGCTAGTGGAGAGTATTTAATCAAGGAAGTAATGTACATAAGTATTAAAGTGAGATTAAGTTGAGTTGCAAGTTAAAGCAGTTTTGTGAGTTGTAGTGAGTGATAAGGTGAATCATAGGATCAAGTGAGATAGTGGTATAATTGTTGAAGTTGTGTAGTAGTTAAGTATTAGAGTTGAGATTAGTTGGAATACAGTGTCTGAGTGTGATGTTGAGTCACTTAGATAAATAAGGAGACAGTTGAATAACTGGAAAATAGTTAAGATAAGAAGAAGTACTTTGTCTAGTGAGTAAAGTACGAGGAATAATAAGATGTTAGTGAAATGACAAAGATCATTCAATATGAGGCATAGGATGGATGAATGCCATATGTTGAGATGGTGGCATACATAATAAGTAGAATAGTAAGTTGATAATAAGTATGAGTTAAAGTATCGAGGTAATGTGAAGCATACATTCGGATTAGTAAATAGTGCTTCGAGTTACAACAGACTAATCAGGAAAATTCTGCATGGAACAGAAAACCTTGAAAGTTATGTGGATGACATATTAGCCCACAATGAAGGATGGCAGGATCACTTGGAAACACTGGAGATATTTTTTGAAAGGGTTAGGGAAGCCAACCTAACATTGAAGCCAAAGAAATGCTCATTAGGGTACGGAAAAATAGATTTCTTGGGTCACACGTTGAATAATGATGACATCAGTCCAAAAGAAGAGTCTGTGGACAAGATCATTGATATGCCTAGACCAAAGACGAAAAAACAAGTGAGGAGTTTCATCGGAGCAGTGAATTACTATAGAAAATTCATTCCACACTGTGCAGAAATAATGGCACCGCTAAGTGATTTGACAAAGAAGTTGTCACCTGGAAATGTCGAATGGAATGAGAAATTGGAGAACAGTTTTATGCAGTTGAAAGAAGAACTGGCAAAGGCACCAATTCTGAGATTACCGAACTTAGAGAAGGAGTTCATATTGCAGACGGATGCAAGTGGAAAAGGGATCGGATGCGTAATAATGCAGGAATATGAGGGGGTGAATCATCCCATAGCATATGCGAGCAGGAAGTTACTTGAGCGAGAGACGAGATATTCGGTGGAAGAAAGAGAATGCTTAGCCATAATGTGGGGCGTAAGTAGGTTCGACAGATATTTATGCGGCAAGCAGTTTGTGATTGAGACAGACCATTGCGGATTGCAGTATATGAAAGAGGGAAGAATGAAAAATGCAAGGGTTATGAGATGGAGTCTAGCCTTGCAAAATTATTCGTTTACTATTAGATACATCAAGGGGTCCAACAATGTAATTTCAGATTACTTGAGCAGGGGACTAGAGTGATATATAGTGAACCTTTGATGAATGATAAGTTGTATATAAATAGGTGTAGAACAGTAATTTTGATGTGTTATGTAAGGTAAAGGAAGATAGTTTATAGATTAGTTTGTTAAGTATGTGAGTAAGTTAAAGCCTGTGAACAGACTTTTGAAGGGGGGCATTTGTAGCGAATAAACGCTCCTTAACAAACGAATCAATTAACTAATAACCTGTGTAATTATTAATACTAAGTAACAGTTAAGCTAGACAATTAATTGGCGTATTTAATAGATAATTAATCAATTGAATTGTGGCATTAGCGAATAAAACAGTAGAAATCACAAACACAAATGCGCTACAAAAATCAGTCAACGCATGAGGAGGCACGAAACAGCGTTTCGCGCAGCAGACGATCGTCAACACTGTGAGCAGCCGAAGAGTCACGTGGTCTGATTCGGGCATGAGATTCTGAAAAGAATGGCAGACATTTTGCGATTTGTCAACCAAAAAACGTTAATTCAGAATGCGCCGATGACATTTATTTGAGTGTGAAAAACGGGACTTATTGTACGTTTACTCCACTGCTGATCTGTAAATCCTAGGGAACGTAGTACCTGGGTTAGATAGAAATGTTCGAAGTTTAAGTCGGACTGTAATAGCGAACAAAGTCAATTTTCGCTCGGCATCGATCTTGGGATCGAGAAGACATTGCGAGAACCAGTTGCGATTGGAGTTTCGAAGTAACGAGAAGAAGTGGTGATTCGACGACGAAGCAGAAGTGAAGAAGACGTGTGAGTAGCCAGTGCTCACAGAAGAACGAAGACGACGCGGTGGTGAAACGGCGACCGAGGGCAGCCAGGGAGAAGCGACCTTTCTTCCCGTCTTTCCTTCCAATCCAGTTTCCCTGTGTCAAGGACAAGGACCTCATCATCTACTCAAGAAGGGAACTCTTGAGGAAGCTAAGCACAACTTCATAATATTTTAGTAGATAAATACGCCACAATAGGTAGTTAGGGTGTTGAATATTATTTATTGTTGAATGTTGATATTTATAATATACATCAAAAATGAAATACAGCTTGTTCTTGTTGTAGGTCAATTCTAGTTAGCATTCTTGATCACCCATTACGAATCCCTGAGTTTATAAAGCGTCTAGGGTAAGACCTGGTATGCGACAGGTGACACCAATTGAGGTAATCTATTGCTTTATCGCTCTATAGATTATTCTCTGTTGCATGGGTTTTATCGTTGGTCGGACTCGTACACAAGTTTTATTGACGAATAAGCGAGTTAATTATCTGTGTTTTAGCAACTCCATGCAACATCACTTAGGTTGCCAAGATGTTTTTAAAAGTCGTCATAGAAATATTAGCGCCCAAATACATACACACACAATACATACATACATGTGCACGCACATACCACAACACACACATACATACAAAAATCTATAGGCCCTATCTGCATATATGTACACAATATTAGCCTACACACAGTCATGGCCGGAGGTAAAAGCCAAAGAGGTCAGAATGTGTTAATGAAAATTAAATAGAGATCGACCTCTTAAAAGTGAACTTCGTTAAAAACTCTTTCAAGTATATAGTGTCTCTATAGACTATGCAGCGTTTAATGTCACAACGCAACATTAGAACCAACAGTCAATATTTGCGATGGCAGCATCTCTTGTTCTTGAGGGCACTCAACATGCATGATGCGCTGAGACATCAATCTGGTCGGTTTCATATGTAATGTTATATGGCTTAGACGTACACTACAGGCCGCAATAGCATTGATCAAGTCAACCACCGACGCTGGAGTATGCGTAAAGATCTTCTGTTTCTTATGGTGTTCTTATTCCCAGACCACAGCCTTCGTTTCAGCCACGTTCTGGCAGACTTTGTACCACGGCGACACGATATAACGTATACTGACAGAAGTGAATGACATTGCTCTTCCTGCCATGCAGAGAGCCATGGAACCGGGATCTCGTGATCTTGAAGGATAGGGTTACCTTTATTGAAAACTCGCTCGTCTTCACAATCGCGTTGTTGGCCGGTCAACTGGTCTCCCTTGTTGCCATAAGTTTTACCGTCTATGCATGTTACTCTTCTGACCGTCGCAGCCTGAGTTGAATAAGCCGCCGTTAGCTTCCTGCCATTGACTCTAATAGGTTCTTCTGCTTCTGGCGTTTTACATTAATCTGACGCTTTTATGATAGTCTTGGCTGCGTCCCCGAACCGCGTGGCCAGCATGCGATGCATCAAAGAGCAATTTATTTGAAAGTGTAGGACAGCAGTTGCGTTTGAGTGCAATTCAAATTCCCCTACATGAAGGTCCTGCTTCCAATACTCGTAAAAACAACATTATTGCAGTGCAAACGCATTAAACTTGCGAAAACCAGCAAAATACCTAGAATGCTTGAATACTAACCTTAATTGAAACTGACAGCAAAGTCAACATAGAAAATTGAATGTAAATCTAAAACGGTTTTGCCAACCATTGAAAACAAGAAGAAAATTGGATGTCGGAACACTAATAGCATGCAAACAAGCATAATAAATCATACATACATACATACATACATGCATGCATACATACATACATACATACATACATACATACATACATACATACATACATACATACATACATACATACATACATACATACATACATACATACAATACATACATACATACATACATACATACATACATACATACATACATACATACATACATACATACATACATACATACATACATACATACATACATACATACATACATACATACATACATACATACATACATACAACACACACATACAGTCGTTACGTAATGTTGGAGAGGGTGGGTGGGTGGGTCAATGGAAGCGTTACATACAATGTCAAACATAGATGTACATGTACATGTACATGTATATTGCTTGCTCCCCATTTCAGCATACTTCCAACCCCCCATAAAATAAGTTAGTTGAAGACCATTATAATAATAACAATAATAATAGATTCTAAACCGATTTCAATATGGATGAATATAATAATATATTTATCTCAGTCGACCACCGACCACGTGATGTCGTGCGGATAGTTCGATGGCAGCGTCGACGGGCAGGACTGGAACGTTCTGGAGGACGAGGGTCCGGATTCGAACCCCGGTCCTCGCGGCAACGTTGACGAGCGCGTACTCGAGCAGACCACAGAAGACGAATATGAGGCAGACGATCATCCAGATGTCGATGGCTTTGATGTAGGACACCCTCGGCAGCTGCTCGTTGATGCTCACACTCTGCGTGGTCGTCGTGAGGACGGTGAGGAGACCGAGGGAGACGCGGGCGGGGGCGCCATCGATGTTGATCCAGAAGGAGACCCATGAGAGCATGACGACGAGGATGCTGGGGATGAACATCTGGATGACGAAGTAACCGATGTCGCGCTGAATGACGAATCGAATCTCCGCGCACGGATAGGCGCCTGCATGAATATGAATATGGAGAAGACATGCAATCACGACACACATACATACATACATACACACACGCACACGCACACACACGTCAAAGTCTAAGCAAAGAAAAGATAGTAATAATATCGCACCATCCTGCATATTTATCATATCATATCATGCACGCAAATAAACATGACATAGGTTACATAGGAAATGGACTGTATAGGCCCACATAATTAATGTAGCAGTTATGTAGCCAATTAACGGGGTAGAAGCTATGTTGAGTCAACAACAACAGCAACAACAATAACAACAGCTACGACTACTACTGCTGTTGCTGCTGCTGCTGTTGATTTTGCTGCTGTTGCTGTTATCGCCATTTAAAACATATGTTGCTTGCTCGACTATAAGTCGTGCTGGAGTCGGGAGCGCTTCTGAGTAGTCCCCTTGAAGAAGCGCTATATAAATTCTTGAATAAATGAATGAATAAGTTGTCATGAAGTCACATCATCGGAAACTCGTTGAAAGCGCCAGCACAGTCTATACCGTTTAACAGCTGACTGAACAGAACGATTCTAATAAGATGACCTGCACCCGTTGCATTGAAGACAGCTCTCACCTGTAGTGTGATTCTCTCACTTGTAGTGTGATATGCTCACCTGTGGTGTGATATGCTCACCTGTAGTGTGATACGCTCACCTGTAGTGTATTATGCTCACCTGTAGTGTGATATGCTCACCTGTAGTGTGATATGCTCACCTGTAGTGTGATACGCTCACCTGTAGTGTGATACGCTCACCTGTAGTGTAATTGGCCGAGCAGTCGCTCAGGTACCAGTCGGCCAGAGTGAACTGAGGCAGTCGGACATCCGGGTACATCTGAACTGGAGTTGCAAGCCAGCCAAAGTACATCGTATCCATCGTATATCCAACTGAAAAGATACGAGACGTGTACAACAGTGGCTGGCTGACCCTAGAACTTGGAATGAACTCCATGTTGCACTCAGCTTTCCCAAGATAAGATCATGTATTAGCAGCCACATTGAATAGAAATGAGGATTGAGGAGAGGGTAAGATTATCCCATGTCGTAGTGTGATAACAGCACATTCCAGAGACTTTGATCAATCACAGCGAAGCCACTATACTACAACTTCGAAGGTTTTACCGAAGGATCAATCAGGTCAACATGTGCATCAGTGCTTCAATTAGCCTACTGATATCTCACAAGTAAATCTCATACAATTCCTTTTTTCATTCATTCATTTTGAATGAGGAAATCAACGACAAAGCAAAGGATAGATGAGAACGATACATAGATCGGCAAAGTTCTGACTGAGACACGATGGAAAACATCTGCCAAGGCATTAACGCATATTATACAGACATCAAACTCTTAAAGCTTCTAAAGCTTTTATGCATCATAATAACTAATGCATACACTACTCCATGGCAGACTCTCCCACTAATCTGCACATCTGTCAAAAACCTAATTATCCCTCGAGTCAGACTGGCCGCGGCCCGCAGGCATTTGAGATAAAATGCAGCTGGTGTAGCTACATGAGACTGAACCCTGCATGACATTGCAGTAGTCAATCCTGCATGCATATTATACATGTAGGTCGTGGCGTCTCTATAGGTCTACAAAGGTCAACGTCGCATGATGATAAAAGCACGTTACATAGAGCATATTATATTATACTCCTCTCACACGTATACACATGTACGTAGCCTAATCCTCCCGCATTGTAACAAACAATTATCATATATAATTATATAAAGGAGATAAACCATAGGCATGCTACATACTAAAGTTGAATGTGATTTGTTATGGTAGGCCAACTAACAAATTTCATTTGTTATGTTATTAAATGCTGCTTAAGTTACTCGACCCATAACAAAATTGATCCACGCCGTGAGGTCTATAATAGCATGCTTAAAACAACGCAAAGTGCAAATTGCTAAGTGGATGTAAACTCTGATAATAATTATTACGATCATTACTTACAACTTTCGAACTGCATTGGACAGTTCTGAACGTCCATGGGATACTTTTGCAAAGTCATCTGGCAGGTAAAGGTGGCAGTTATCCTACAACGAGAACAAGTATTGTTGTGATTCATCGTCATCAACGGACAAGATCAAAACTAAACAGAGATTTTAGTGAACATGTACGGTATCCCAGGATATCTCTTTTAACTAAGGTTGATTTGTGTTAAGCCTACTTCTTGGATTTTGATTGATACTTTGGACTGAATGTCATTATTGCTACTAATGCTTAAATTGAATGAGAAGTGGCCATAAAGCGCGGTGGTGTAGGGGTGGTGTCGTTGCCTTGGAGCCGGAAGGTTCGAGGTTCGAATCCACCTAGCCGCGTAAGAACCTTGGGCAAGTCCTTCACTCACAATTGCTCAGCGCTGTAACGATCGTGGATCGTTGCAATATATATTTTATTCCTGCTTAATTTTGGTTCGCACTCGAAGTTCTATATTTAGCCTATTATCGGTTACGTAATATCTATGTATAGATATTGCGCATTAAAAACTGCACTGCGGACGTGGCATGAGGTGAGCTGTTGTGCTCTTGGCCAATCACGAGGCTTCCCGCTTGTCACGTGGGCCGGGTGGCGCCGGTGCATGAGTCAGTTGAAGGAAAATCGTTGAGAGTGAAGGACGTGTAATTTTCTTAGTGAAAGATTCGCACTTTGTGTGCAAATAATTATTATATCTGTTCTTCCGCGATTAAGTTGGAAGCGGGTTTCATTTGTGTTGCTGTGTGTTACCTCCTGAGTTTCTTATATACATTGATCGATATTCTGGACTGTCGTGGGTTGAATTGAAACATCGCAAAGTATCTGTTTACCGCAAGCTGGCCGTTTCAATATATAAATATTTCTGGATTGACAGGGAAGTGAAAACACATTATATTAATCTGGCTATCATAAAAATTGTTGTGATAATTTAATAGAAATACTAGGCCTCTCTAAAATTACACCTCGTGCGAATAACCCATTCGGTAATTAATAAATAATACACTGTTACTCAGAACTTAAACGCAAAGTAGTCTGTACAAATATTAGGGCAATAAATACTGTAAAATGATCCCGGGGAGATCATTCCTTTGTTACAATAAATACTGTTAAAAGATCCCGAGGAGATCTTTTCGCTATTATAATAACAAACTAAATATCAGCTGTTTATCAGGCGTCTTTAGGCTGTATTTGTTGATGTACCTTGAAACATTCTGTTTTAAATGCTAATTATAAATAATAAATTAAGAAAATAACTGGAAGAAGTATTGCATTGCTATTCACCAAATATAATGTCAGAAAGTGGATTGTCAGAGACAGAGGAGGTTGAAGAGAAGGAAACAGGAGAAGGGGAACAAGAGGACTCCCACTCAACTCAGTCAGTAGAATTAAATGGGGACCTTTCGGATAGAATTAAGGAGCAAGAGGAGAAGATGGAGAAATGGTCTAGCTGCCTAACAGAAATTATGGAGCGCCAGAAATACTTCGAGGGTTTGGTCTCTACCTTAGTGAACAATCAGGAGGGAATAGGAGAATTAAAGAATGAGTTAAGTAGTCTAACTGAATTCCTTTCGAGGGGAGTTGGGTCCCCAAAACCTGTTGGGTGGGAACTGAACCTAGATGAGCCATCTCGAGGGGCTGTCGTCGTCGACCAAACGACCGTGGGACTATGTCCAGCCGCCACTCCTGCCGATCCTGGTACCGTATTTGGTCTAAAGGCCCAATTCTCCCCGGAAGAGGGAACCAAGGCGATGGGCCGGGCCCCTGAGGATCCATATCCATCTCGGGAACCTGAGGCAAGGTTTGCCCCGTCCGACAACTGGAAGAAGTATACTCCCGCCCAACAGTTAGCGCCCTCGCAGGTGGCCTTGTTCGAAATCCCTGAAAAGCAAGAACTAGGATCAAGAATAGGTGGCCACCTGGCGAGTAGACCAGTCGCTACAGCGCTACGGCGTGAAACTCCGATGCAGTGTCAGCTCTGCATTTGGGAGCGCCTCTGAGTAGCGAGAGCTTGAAGGGGTGCTATAACAAGTGCACATACAAACAAACAAACGAACAAACAAGAGGTATCACTGGTGATCCCATTTTCATCTGAAAGTATTTTTATGGTATTTCATTATCAACATACATATTACATGTACATACCTCAATCAAACTCAAGGATTTGCGCATGCGGCATGCCTCTTGCACTATAGGCCTATTGATGGTCTACACTTGCACTAGGCCTACTCTCTACATTCTACTGCACATAGGTCTACATTCTACATGTTCTACATTCACTACTCTTTACATTCTACTCTACATAGATCTACATTGCACTACTCTCTACATTCAGTCATGTTGTGACAGTCGAATGCTTGCTTGAAACAAATGAAGCTAATAAACCTTCAGTTCTCAAAGCCGTCATAATACAATCATGCAACAAATTGAATTTCGAAAGCGTGAAAAGAGAATACTCCATTGGAACGCACCTTGTAACATACCACACGTGACCGGTACAGTTGACGTTTAACATTCTGTTGCTCACAGTGACGTCGTGGAATTTTGCAGCGCCTTTCTCGTTCCTGAAGTAAGTGTCCGGAACCCAGATGACGTTCCAGTCGCCATCCTTAAGGCGAATTTCTACCTTCTTCTTGTTTCCGATCTCCGGAAAAACCAGGCGAGGATCCCGCCACTGCTGGCGAAAGTACATACTCATCGAGTAATCCTAACCGAACATAAGTAAATAAGTAATTAAGTATATTTTAATAGTAGGCCTACTAAATAAAAATTGCACGACTTCTGGATCATAGACATTCTTAGTTAAAGAGTGTACAGCATGTCTTCTTATCATGATAGTTTTCTGAATTAGTCCGTTTTCAAGTGAAAGCATGTCGTGTTTAAACGCTGCCGCTTTTCTGAGTCAACTGACTAATCGCCGGCAGATCTACCTAATTCTCATTTCTAAACATCGAAATTTCTGTTTTAATTTTGTTTTCGCAATCCTACTCTTTTTGGTAGAGCCAGTTAGACTATGTTCTGATGATGCATCGGTGGTTTTGATTGATGAGAATAATGATGGTATAAAAAATGATGCTCTTCGATGGCGAAAAGGTCGATCTAATCAGTGACGATTAAATGGAAGCCTCGCAATGTGGTTTTAATGCCTGAACAGGTGGCACAGCAGCAGCAACAACAACACCAGCAGCAGCAGCAGCAGCAGCAACAACAGAAGCAGCAACAGCAACAGCAGCAACAGCAACAGCTACAGATTATTGTCGATGAATAATAATTAATGCAAATCGTAAAAGTTGTTATGGAAGGCACAATGATAATGCTGATGATGATAATGATGATGATAATGATGATAATGATGATGATGATGATAATGATAATGATGATGATGATGATGATAATGATGATAATGATGATGATAATGATAATGATGATGATAATTATGATAATGCTGATGATAATGATAAGGATAATGATGATGATAATGATGATGATAATGATGACGAGGATGATAATGAAAATGATGATTATGATAATGATGATGATAATGATGATGATGATAATGATGATAATGATAATGATGATAATGATAATGATGATAATGAAGATGATAATGATGATAATGATAATGCTAATGATAATGCTGATGATAATGATGATGATGATGATGATGATGATGATGATGATGATGATGATGATGATGATAATGACTGACCATAGTCTGTTCACTAATCGAGAAGAAGCTGATGACGTGTATCCCGAGATTCACTTGCGTCGGTCGATCTTCAGTCGGCGATGAATAAGACAACAACGACAACAAAATAATATCAGCATCAATTACACGAAAGCATGTGTCGTTAGGAATAAAGCCACTATAGACGACTACAACGATGTAGGCCTAGTCTTCAACGGTGTGGTCGTGAAGTGAAGGGATCTTTCGGTGCAGATGTAAATA
Source organism: Lumbricus rubellus (assembly GCA_945859605.1). Taxonomy (NCBI): domain Eukaryota; kingdom Metazoa; phylum Annelida; class Clitellata; order Crassiclitellata; family Lumbricidae; genus Lumbricus; species Lumbricus rubellus. Next base: position 22,495 of record CAMAOG010000361.1, on the reverse strand, counting down.
TGCAAGTAATCCGGTGTCCCGTGACAGCGTCTTTCCTCCCCAAGAGTCCTTCGGGAACTATACATTTCTAAATAGATGCAACACGGTGAATATATTTTAGAATAAATTCGCCCCAGAGATTATTCTGAAATAAAGAGAGATTATTTTATCTCAGCTGAAGCGAAATCTCCCCTGGGAGAGACTTTATTTCAACGCGACATAGGTTTAATTTACATCAAATTTATGGCCAGCCACGTTAGACTGTATAGTTTATGTTGCTAAATTATTTAACAAGAAAATACTTTTAAACTCATTAACTTTTATATCGGTAGACTTTGTTCTATACAGAGCATATGGAGCAGACATTGCATCAGACTGAGAAGACTGTTTGGGGGACTTTATACTGTGACATGTCCCGGCAACCCGAAAACAGTCCAGTTAACTTTGGCAATAGAACTCGAAACACACACGCAAGGGTGAAGGTATTTCCGCCATCTGTAGGCCTAATTGTAGTAATTGGCCTATTACCAATATAAGTCTTTATATAAAAAATCATGTGGAATAGAATAGGCAATATTTAATCTGATTAGAGCAAATTGCATTAAACACAACTTTACAATGAGGATATATCCTGCCTCCTAACGAAGCTTGACTGCACTAGGAGCAGGGTCATTCTAGCTGGTGACTTTAATGTGGACCTTCTTAAAATACAGAACCACCGACCAACACACACCTTCTTCAACACCATGTGCTCCTTCAATTTTCTGCCTACGATTCTGCGTCCTACTCGCATTACACCAAGCTCTGCCACCTTAATTGATAACATCTTTGTAAATTTTCTAGATGAAAACCAAGACTCGTTTATTTTGATTCACGATATTTCAGATCATCTCCCTGTAGTGTTCTATACCACCTTTCATCTCCAAAAAGTAAGTCCAGTAAATTCTACCAGAAGAACAATAAATGACTCCAATATTGCCAAATTTAATAACCTGCTAGAAAATGTTGACTGGTCTGAAGTGATGTTGCATTGTGATGCTGGCAAGCCCTGTGCAGCCTACACGCACTTTATTAAAATTTATAAGTGCTTATATGACGTATCATTTCCATATAATGTGCCTACTCCTAAGAACCACCACATTTTAAAACAGCCATGGATGACTTATGGTTTACTGAAATCCTGTAAGAAGAAGTCCAGACTTTATTCTAAATATTTAAAAAATCCCACTGAATGCAACAAAAGAGCTTTCACAAAATTTCGAAACGTATTTAAAAAAACTAAAATTGCTGCTGAAAAACTGTACTATTCAAGCAAATTCGCTGATTGTAATAATGATCTGAAAAAAACTTGGAGAAATATTAGACTGTTGTTAAATTGTGGTAATAAATCTATCAATACGGAGGTATTTGTATTTAATGGTATAAGCACCTCTGATAAATCTGAAATTGCTAACAGGTTTAATGACTACTTTGTAAACATTGGCCCTGATTTAGCCTCAAAAATAGATATACTAGGAGACCAGCCTGCATTTGACAAATTTTTGACTGACTCCCCGTGTGCCTCTATGGGCCTCTTAACTATAACTGAAAAGGATGTTACTGATGCGGCTGACCAAATACGGGTCTCCTCAAGTTGTGGAGTGGATGAAATTGACCCTGGAATTGCTAAAGCCACAATTCTAACCATAGCACAGCCACTTGCAAAAATTATAAATTCATCCTACTCCTCGGGAAGTGTTCCAGCAGACTTAAAGATTGCCAAAATTATTCCTCTTCATAAATCTGGGGAAAAAAGTAAGGTAAACAATTACAGGCCAATCTCGATTCTTCCATACTTTTCTAAATATTTTGAAAAAATCATGCACAATAAGCTAATGGATTATCTAACTAAAGTGAATCTATTATCACCTAGCCAATACGGCTTTCGTAAGGATCATTCTACGTTTATGGCATTATTGGATATGCAGTGTAAAATTATCGACACAATAGATAATAATGAATTTTCTCTAGGAATATTTTTTGACCTGTCGAAGGCTTTCGATACTGTTGACCACAAAATTCTTTTGAAAAAACTTGAGCATTATGGAATTAGGGGTATTGTTTTGAACTGGTTTTCTGATTACCTTACAAACAGATCTCAGTGTGTTTGCTTTAATGGCTCATTATCTGGAAGTAAACGAATTACCTGTGGGGTCCCTCAAGGATCCATTTTGGGGCCATTACTATTCTTAATTTATGTTAATGACTTATCAAAAACCTCAAAAATACTCCATTTTGTGCTGTTTGCTGACGATACAAATGTTTTTATTTCGGATAAATCTTTGGAGTCTCTGTTTAAAAGAGCCAACTGTGAGCTTCAGCTAATCTCTTCTTGGTTCAAGGCAAACAGACTGTCTCTTAATATTGAAAAGACTAACTTTATAATTTTCCGCTCCCATCGCAAATCTCTGGGCCTACCCCCTCATGATTTTAGGATTGCCATGGATGGGAAATCTATCTGTCAAGTTTCATCCTGTAAATTTTTAGGTGTGTATATTGACCAACATTTGACATGGACGGACCACATCAACCATATATCTAGAAAAATTGCTAAAAACATTAGTATATTGTCTCGTGTAAGACATTGCTTACCCATAACTTCTTTGGTTGGCCTGTACTATGCCCTAATTTTCCCTTACTTATCATATTGCATTATAGCATGGGGCTCTAACTATCACTGTCGCTTGAATGCATTGGAAATTCTTCAGAAACGTGCTATCCGTGTGATATTTGGTCTGCTCTGGAGTTCAAGCACTAAACCTATATTTCTTAAACACAAAATTCTACAGCTATGTGATATTACAAAATTGCAAATAGGACTGTTTATGTTCAGGTATCATCATCGTATGTTGCCTCCCAACTTTAATGGATTCTTTTCCCTCGGCTCTGATATCCATGACTATGACACCAGGTCATCTAATAGTTACCGGTGTGCCAGCGCAAGACTCAATCTTAAGCAATTCTGTATTAAATGCACTGGCCCACCGGTATGGAATTCTCTCCCTGAGGACATAAGAACTGCTGTTTCCATCAAACATTTTAAAAACAAACTAAAGTACTTTTTATATTTGTGTAAATTATAATGGGGACTTAAAAAGTTTATGGGACTGCCTCCTCCTCCCCGTTTGAATGAGATACATGCTTGACCTTAAGATGTTCTCAGGCTTTGCATTTACATTTGTTGTGTGGCCCTCTGTTATTCTGTTATTTTTTGTGAACCGCTTCATATTCAACTTAACCTGATGTATGTGGATTGGTGTCTCCTCGTCTTGGTGGAATTTTTGATCCTTCACATTAACCTTTGCAGGAATTAAGTTTGTAAATGAGCCAGCCGAGTCTTAGCGGGTCTTTTAGACCTTTGTCGGCTGACTCATTGACCTGCACTGATAATAAGTTCATAACAAGTTTCTTGTTGAAATTTTATTGTTGTTAATGTCTGTTACTGTTATGTGAATATTGATGTGACTTGCAAGTCAATAAATGAATAAAACAAACAGGTGGAGACAGTCAAAATGAAATCATGCCTGCAGAGTTGAGCACACGATCGGGTCCTTTTCGATGTAAAGACACGAAACACGCAATAGAAGAAGAAGCCAGAGAATGTTTTTTTTATCTCTTGCCACTCGTCCATTTGGGGGAAGTGTCAGAAAACAGTGATTGATGAATTATTCAAGTCACAAAAACGCTTTAGCAGCAGCGGCACATTAATTGGAAAATGACAAAGACTAAACAGCTTGATGATCTCGAAAAGCGACCGACATAAATGACTGACAAGTCATTTCTATCTCAGTTTTTATCACTGAATCAGTCTTAAGGGTGGAGTAGGCCAACAATGCATGTCTAATTGACCTATCTATCTATGAATATATTTGATCATTTCGTCGGTCACTCACTCACTCACTCAATCACTCAATCAATCACTCAATCAATCACTCAGTGTCACTCAATCACTCACTCACTCATTCACTCACTCAGTGTCACTCAATCACTCACTCACTCATTCACTCACTCAGTGTCAATCATTCACTCACTCATTCACTCACTCATCTGTTCTTTTGATTTACTCATCAATTCGGTTAGACGTTCAATCTTTATTTATTACCTTTCATTGGCTGTTCCTCGCGATTGTAGAACTTGATAATATTCGCCCTGGCGAGCATCTCACTAGATCACAAATTGACAAAAAATTAAAATTAATATATTCGTATTATTTCATTGGAACAATTGAATTGAAAATTACAATTCTCATCACTTTCATGCATGTTATCACAGCTGTGATTCAATTAATCATTTATTCTGACGTTTTGACAGAATTAGGCCTACAATAGATTGCAGAATAAGTCCTCGGTTTAACATTTTAACTACGAGTTTGTACCAACAGTGACTGGGAAATTAGTACAGCCGTTGGTAAACCGTCCACTAGGACGTTGTGACTTGTGAGAGAAGTAGGCTACAGTAGGGCTTAATGTCGAGTCAGTGGACTACACAATAATATTCATATCTGGTGAAACTTTCAAACATCTGAATTGATTTTTGTGAAAGTATAAGCATAATGTGAAGGCAAAAGCTTATATTTATAAAGTAAAGGTAAAAATTTGCATGTAAAAATTTGCATGTAAGTTATTTCGTCCTATTATTATATTATGACAGAATCCCGAAGCAGGCAATGGACTGGATCCCGAGCGGGTGGAAAAGGAAGAGGGGAAGGCCGAGAAAAAACTGGAAGGACACGATCTCAAAAGACCTCAACGATGGACGACTGACGCGGGAGGAGGCTGTCAATGCTGCCCAAAACAGAGAAGATTGGAAGACCTGTATCGCCCAATGTGCACACAGCACGCGGACGGACTAAGGTCTAAGGTAAGGTAATTATATTATTATCCGTTCAAATATTAACCAAGTAGAATTTGACTTTTCTTACAAGCATGAGACAAGAAGTCAAACACGTTGTTGCACGCTCGAATCAACGAGTAGATTTAATCTTCGCAAGCTACGTTGCCTGCTTTTTTGCATCGCATTGTATTTAAAAATTTATAAAGCGCCTCTATAGTAGTGCGAAGGCCCCGCGAGAAGAAGGAGGTTTTGAGAGGAGACAAGGCAGAAGAGAGACTGCCAGACAGAAGTGTAGAGCGAACAGAAGGAGAAAGAGCATTCCAAAAAGAAGGACCAATTGAGCAAATGATCGAGAGCGAAAAAGAAAGAGGTCAAGTCTGTTGGATGAACGAAGTGGACGATGGAGGAAGATGAGTGAGGACGAAGTATGGCATAAGCCAGATATTTTTGAACAAGATCTCGCTGAGCGTTGAGGATCAGTATAGCATCTCTTCATTGTACGCCATGCGTTGTAATGAAGCTAAGCGGCTAACGTGAAGCAGCAATCTGCATATTTTATATGAAAGCCTTTGGACCTGCAGCTCTTGTCTGATATGCAGTTTGATCAGCGAAATGAAGTTATAGCGGAAGATTTATTAGAGGCTGCTGGAAAAGCGCTATTTAGATGCCATGCTTCTGGAGTAGCAATAACATATCTATACGCCCTGAAGCAGCAGTGTAGACTATTTACTGCTGCTTCAGGACGTATAGCAATGCATGTATATATACATATATATTTACATACATATTACATATATATATATATATACATGCAATATATATAACTGCTGTGTCCTGAAGCAGCATTGTAGATATATGTTATTGACACTATATATAAATATATATATATATACATATCATATATATCCTGCATGTGTGACTTCTTGTGGCACTCTTCTTCCTGCATGGGCAAATAGATCTCCTGCTGACCTACTGTCGTATTTCTAAATAGCTGAATAAATATTAGAGGAAAAGAAGAAGAAGGTGAGACGGTGGACCTCTTCTTCCTTCCTCGATATATATCTCATAATTCCTTAGAACACACAACACGAGATTCAATTGTGTTTCAATCATGCTACTGTCCCAGCAAATGTTGCAGCTCTTAAAACATCTATAGCTGCTTGTGATAACCTCTTGGAATATAGGATACAGACACGGACAATTATTGATTAGGAAACGTAGCATTAGTCCACGTCGGGGACATGAGGAATTAACTGGAAATTTGATTGCATTTTTGTCCTGGTTTTAAATTGAGAAAAATAATTTACGTGAGAGGTGAACAGTTCAGCATGTCATAAATATATATCACACTACAGTTCAGAATGTCATAAATATATTACACTACAGATTCTACAGTTCAGAATGTCATGAATAGGCTGTGACACTCAAACATCAAAGAGCGAGCATACAGGTGCCAATGTTTTCCAATTAGGCCGATGAATCAAATCTTCGTGGTAAGGATGATTGGCAACACTAAAATGAGGTATAAATAAGTAAGTGATTATTCTTTTTTCAGAAATCAATTTAACTTCAGGTCTTCTGTTACTTACGCCATGCGTTGTAATGAATAATTATGATAAATAAGCGATTAACGTGAATCAAGCAGCTGCATATAATTTTTAAAAAGGTGTTTGGTAAAATGAAGTCAACTTTTTTCAATGAATGAATTTATCTCCATAATGTGTTTACGAAGTTTTTCCTAAAATATTAAGCCAACTGGAATAAGATAGGCCTACTACGAGTAGGTATTTTTAAATATATTTTTTATGATTAAAGTCGCATTCTGTTAAAGAAAAAATTAATGATTGGGAAGCTAAATAAGAATCTGAGACACGAATTATTATTAAGTCTATGATATGTACGAAGCGTGTTGCTTTAGGCCTATACAGGTCGGAAACATGAACCATGAGAAAGAAATACATCGATATATTGGAAAACTTTTGGATGCCAATATGACAAAGCAGGGGTTATTTTAAGGAAATTTCTCAACTGCACATATTTATCAGGGCCGGTAGTTATGGGCTTTCTTATACGGAGCGTACATGACGTTTTCGGCGTAAATCTTTCCTGTTCTCGAATAACGATATAAAATGGTAGTCACGGGGCAGGCGCAGACCTGTACTCTCTGAATAGCGGTACTCCCATTCTCGATCAGCTATACATGTAAGTCTCTACTCCCTAAGATGGCGTCTGTTTATGACTCGAAACTCGCTGCATTCGACGACACCTTACACGCCAAAACGTGTTTAAAACATCTGCAATGAACTCGTATCCTTCGTCGACGGCGAACATTATATTAGCTTTTATTTTCCCCGTCACAAAATATTAAAATTTGGCTAAATACCCTAGAAAATTCCATTCGAAGCGCCGCTCCAGAATAGCATCCTACATCGGGTAGTAGTAATTCTTCGTCTTTTTCTTCTTCTTCGTATTTATTATTGTTAGTAGTAATTTATTATTATTTTATTATTATTATCATTATCATGATAGTGTAACTGGCTAAGTTTATAAACAGGTCTACTTCTCCAAAGAGCAGTGTTTAATCTAGTCCCCCTCCGCAGGATCGGAGGAATCAGGTTTCTGGGAGGGGAGACAATCGAGTGTCCAAAGGACTCTCGTGAGGCGCGTAGCGCCGAGACGGGTAGGGGAGGAGTATGGGGAGAGGGATGTGCCCCCTCCCCATCAGAAATTTGTTTGAATTTCCATATTGCAATGGTACCATTTTAAGGTGTCATCTTAACAAAATACCTCTACTTTTTCAGAGCCTCATCAGAAACTTTTTGAATTTTAACATTGCAAAGGTAGCATTTTAAGGTGTCATCTTAACAAAATACCTCTACTTTTTCAGAGCTTCATCAGAAACTTTTTGAATTTTAACATTGCAATGGTAGCATTTTAAGGTGTCATCTTAACAAAAATACCTCTACTTTTTCAGAGCCTCATCAGAAACTTTTTGAATTTCCACATTGCAATGGTAGCATTTTAAGGTGTCATCTTAACAAAATACCTGTAATTTTTCAGAGCCTCATCAGAAACTTTTTGAATTTCCACATTGCAATGGTACCATTTTAAGGTGTTATCTCAAAAAAATACCTCTACTTTTTCAGAGCCTCATCAGAAACGTTTTGAATTTCCACATTGCAATGGTAGCATTTTAAGGTGTCATTTAAAAAAATACCTGTACTTTTTCAGAGCCTCATCAGAAACTTTTTGAATTTCCACATTGCAATGGTACCATTTTAAGGTGTCATCTTAACAAAATACCTCTACTTTTTCAGAGCCTTATCAGAAACGTTTTGAATTTCCACATTGCAATGGTAGCATTTTAAGGTGTCATTTAAAAAAATACCTGTACTTTTTCAGAGCCTCATCAGAAACTTTTTGAATTTCCACATTGCAATGGTACCATTTTAAGGTGTCATCTTAACAAAATACCTCTACTTTTTCAGAGCCTCATCAGAAAGGTTTTGAATTTCCACATTGCAATGGTAGCATTTTAAGGTGTCATTTTAATTTAAAATACCTGTAATCTTTCAGAGCCTCATCAGAAACTTTTTGAATTTCCACATTGCAATGGCAGCATTTTAAGGTGTCACCTTAACAAAATACCTGTACTTTTCAGTGCTTATAAGAGTGGGCTAAGACTTCAATAAATATAAGCAACACATAACAAATATTTGGGGTGGGGCTATTTCCACCCTATAATTGTACCCTTTTAAGGTGCCATTGTAGCAAAATTACTCAGTTAGACTATTCAGTACTGAAAAAAAAGTGTTTTAGGATTCAATATAATTATATTATTATAATTACAATAAAAAATATCTTTATGTATCGAGTTCAGCAGCTCAGTTCTCCAGTTGCTGAGTTATTCTAATGAATAAATGCAGACAAGAATATAATAGTAGCCTATAATTATAAGCAGACTTTTCAGCACTATATCAGTTTAACCCTATTTCCCAAAATGGTCCTGAATTGCTGACCAGGACGTATTTTCTGAAATCATACTTAATGGTACACAAACCAACCAAGAACTAATAAACTACGGGTACCAAATTCAGGTAGCCATGTGTAGTAATGATGTTGTTTTTAGGTTTTACTATAATGTGTTCAAATAATAGGACCAAACATTTTGAAAGTTTACAGTTTAAAATTTGAAGGATACCACTAGTGAGAAGACATTCAGTTGTGCAAAAGTAGTATTTGTAAAAATATTAGCAGTAAGTTATTCTCATTTTAGCAGGATTGTGTCATATATTATGATAGTATATAATAACATTATAACCATTAACCATATAATAATTAATAGTATTACAGTATATTATAACAGTTCACGTAATACGATGATGTAAACAGCAACTAAGCTAAGCGTTATTTGGCTTGCATCAGACAGCAGCTTGTTTGAATATGCCATTTCTTTATCTCTAGACTTGTTTTCTTGTATTTTATGCCAATAGAGTTGTCAATAGAAATTTAAATTAAAATTAGATTCACGCAAAAATGCCTTATAATCTTGTTTGTTACAATTAGTTTAATTAAAATATATTAGCTACTTACATTGCTTATGCGATTGTGTGTAAAAAAGTAACTGCACAAAACCTGATTTTCAACTGCACAAATTCGTTTTTCAACTACACACTTTGTGTCCAGCTGCACGTTAAAATAACCCCTGTGACAAAGAATGGAGAGTCATGCGGCGTAATTTAACGCAGGACAAAGAGAAGAGATTCTACAAATGGGGGACGAAAAGAGTCTATTGAAGAAATGACCTGCAGAAGCCGACAGAGAAGATGATTGGGCCAATGAAGGGAGACTCCCTCCTAAGAACCACAACCGAGGAAAGATTGGATGGTAAGATGACAAGAGAAAGACCGAGTGCATGATGCTTTAAGAGTCGGTAATGAAGAAGGTTTTGCACAGTAATTTCAAGGAGAGTGCGGGACAATGTTAAGAATGACGCCATTGAACGAATCTGCAAACTAGGAAGACAGAGAGTTAGAAAAGAAAAAGAAGGAACTTCATTAAGTTGTCCTCGAATTAAATTAAACGTTTAGCGGAATGGAATCACACTCAGAAAAAACATTCCTTTATATAGCGCATTACATTATAAAGCAATGCAATCGAATGTAAGCAATGCAGACGAACTCAAGTGTGGCTTGCAAGTAGACAGTTATTTCTAAAAGCCATCTGCGTGACAAACTGAGCCACAATCGCAAATAACTTCGCTGCACAGAAGGTGTCCACTCACTGGTGACCGTGACATATTTGTAAGAGCCATAGGTGTCCCTCTCTCAGCCGACGGTGCACACAATACATACGACCATATAATATATACTCGACACGGTCTTGTGTTTTAGAATATACTATAAAGTCGAAGCTCATGGCCGCAAATGCTGACAAATGAAGTCGCATTCGTTCCACTTTGAATGACATGCCAGACTCCAAGCAGAAGTGATGTCGAAGCCTCTGCAAAAGACCGAGGGTAAAAGATCCATCAGGATATACCGCGTGCATATACACGACTGACTGATTGACTGATCAGCAGAGTGGGGTGGGAGGGGGCAAAAGAAAAGCCCATTGCAAGACAAAATGACGCGGCATGGATCGACAGATAGACAGAAAACATTCTTTGCTTGAGTGGCTCGGGAAACGGTGAGCCCTGAGGAATTATGATATTGCTGATCTGACGTGAATTGTGGGAGACCTGTTTTCGGTGATCTCGAATGAACTTCGTTTCGGAGTGTCTTCATCTATATTTAAACGACCGTGCAAACGACACATCTGTCGCAAAAGCCAATCCTTGCTACTCTGCCTCATTCTGTGTGTCTGCGTGTCTGGCTGACTGTGTGCCTGTGTGCCTGTCAATATATGTGTCTGGTGGATTCCAGTTAGGCAATGTAAAAAACTCCGAACTAGCATAGAGTTTGTTATTATGTTTAGAGATAGGCCTATATAAATATTCGACATATCCTATAGACTATGTATCAGAACAGTTTGTGCATTTTTGCCTAAGTAATATTCTTCAGTTTTTATTTATATTTATATATATATATTTAGACGACCCTAGATATATTATAGTTCGAGCAAGACGAAGCATAGGCCATGCATATCTACAGACAATCTGGCGCCTCATAAAGTATAATCTCTGCTAATTTTAGATCTATGCCTCGGTTTCTAGTTAAGCGTTATCTCCCGACTCAGTATATAATGTAATGATATTACTATACATGTAAACGCACTGCTTAAGAGCGTGGATATCGCCCTCTGCGACAATTTGAATTCGCAATATAAAAACTATATAGACCTGCAGTACGTATAGGGCTATTATATAGGGCCTATTATAGGCCTATACCGTACATTGCTCACATGTATCTGGGTTGGACTGGGAGCGCTCCTGAGTAGAAACCTTGAAGGAGCTCTATATCAAATTCTCAGTAAATAAATAAATACATAAATTATATATGCTGCCTACATAGAGTCTAAGAATTTATAGAACAGGAGCATGTAATATAGGCCTATAAATGTGTATTTTGTATCCTATGAATATTATTGCTGATTTGTAGGCCTTACATTTTTATGATTTACAATTGTACACGGTATTCGATAGGCCTATAAACTATGCAAATATATTCATAATGATATCATTAATTTATAATTGCAATTATAAGCAAACAGAATATAATAGAGTACATTATGCTTCCATTTCTATTGTTTGTGCAATATACAATTATACATGGAAATATCGCATGACAAACAAACGAGCATATTATATCATATTACTGTCTATCAATTGCCTATCGATTTTGTTTTGAAAAAGCGCCTGTGAATAAGCTGGTTCCCACGACTTCGCTTTTGTGGGCGCTGTAGTAGTCTCGAGATTACGATTACGATTACTGTTGTGTAGGCCTATGCGTGCGTGTGTGTGTGCGTGTGTGTGGCTCGTTTCATTTTAATATTTTGTAACAAATTATTGTTATAATTGGAACCAGACTGGGTGTATGCCTAGGCCTATATATACAGGGTGGGCCAGTGGAAATGCAACTTTTTTGACGCCTTATAACTTGAGAAGTTTTTATCTGAGCGTCTTGTGCAATATATCAGATTGAACATAATTATCCATTCTATCATTCTGGAAAATATCTAAGAGATACTATTACGACTTTTTGAGATACTGCTATTTATATTCGATGTCCCATTTTCGTGCCGTAAAACAGCAAGAAAAACAAAAATCTGAAACTGAATATGTCATTTCTAAACAATCACTTAGTACTAACATTTAATAAAATTATTATCTTGAGTAGATTTACCATCAGTTAAAAAATATTCAATATGTCCACCACGTGCTTTAATGACTGTGCATCAACACGAGGCGACCACTGATCAATGGCTGAGGCCATGGCACCAGTGCTCGGGTTATTTCAGCCCAGCACCAAAGAATCACTTCTTTCAAATGTTCAACGTCACGTAACGGTTCATGGTAGACCAGTTGCTGAAGACAACCCCAGATCGAATAGTCAACCGGATTTAAATCGGGACTGTTCGGTGGCAAGTTCTCCGGTTCAATAAACTCTGTCACGTTAGCGTTCAGATAGGCAACCGTATGACGTGAACGATGCGCCGGAGCTCCATCTTGCTGAAAGAGGTAACCATCAACTCCAGACAGTTGGCGAATGTAGCAGTCCTCTTGCGAGTACTTGCTGTACTTCATCACAGTAATAAACACTGTTCACCTTAGCTTTTGAAGTGACATCGTTTTTGCAAGTTTTGAAACAGCCAACGACACCATCACACTTTGTAGAGAGTGCTTCCTGCCTTCAGAAGCCGAGCGGGCGCAACAAGACGCTTAAAGCTAACAAATGACTCAAAAGCGAATGACAGATGAAAAGATCGACAGAACATGGTTCACAGACAAGAATATCTCCACGATTCAGACGTCAACCAACACTTAGAACGACCATGTGTATGCAAAGGCAATCTTTTTGACATAATTATTCAGTTTCAGAATTTTGTTTTTCTTGCTGTTTTACGGCACGAAAATGGGACATCGAATATAAATAGCAATATCTCAACAAGTCGTAATAGTATCTCTTAGATATTTTCCAGAATGATAGAATGGATAATTATGTTCAATCTGATATATAGGACAAGACGCTCAGATAAAAACTTTTCAAGTTATAAGGCGTCAAAAAAGTTGCATTTCCACTGGCCCACCCTGTATAATAGCGTCATGCAGCTAAGAAGTAGAATGTAGGCTCCGATTCATTGAGTCGGCAGATTTAACTGTATTATATTATAATAGTTGATGTCTTTGATGGTCATAACTATATATATATATATATATATATATATATGTGTGTGTGTGTGTGTGTGTGTGTGTGTGTGTGTGTGTGTGTGTGTGTGTGTGTGTGTGTGTGTGTGTGTGTGTGTGTGTGTGTGTGTGTGTGTGTGCACAATGATCTTCACATGTAGCGATGGTCAGCATGATATGCGACGCGTTCTTTTGATGCTCCTTTAAGATTACCAGCTATAGTCGTATACACCGTGAGCCATAAAAAAGAAGCCCCCTATAGAAAAATAGGCGTATAAATTATATCTATCGTAGAAACTGTGAGTATGACTTGCATATTCAGTCTACTTAGACGTTCGCAGATCAGTAAGACTAGCATGAATAGGTTTCTGTGTGTGCATTTGTGTGTGTGTGTGTGTGTGTGAATGTGTGTGTGTGTGTGTGTGTGTGTGTGTGAATGTGTTTACCACCGGCCAATAAAGAGGACCGCCGAACACCGTTTGACCACCGTAGTAATGATTCATGTTGTATGGCGTGCTACTATCGATTTTTCGCTAAACTTGACGCGCACGCGCCGCGCAGTATAAGGGACGCAGAACATGTAAACTGCACCACGCGGCGTAGGTATACTCGCAGTATACAGCTGGATAATCAGATAAAGTAACAGCAGCTGAGGCCAACCTAATCCGTTATAATGACATCTGTATATCTTATAACATCGCCTGAAGAACTGAGCTTGCTCCACGCATCTTGTGCTTCCCTGCGTGCCATAAAATAGCCCGACGTCTCACCAAATCTAATTGACGTAGGCTATATAAGTAAATTATTAAGTATATATGGTTTGCCTTCAGTTACTTAAACTCAGCTGGGTACATCTATGTCCGTCGTACAGTAACTGAATCTCCGTAGGATGATTTCTCGAATAAGTCCCTAAACGTTTCACATGTTCAGCAGATGTCCCTGTATACTGTCCCCTCCAGGGTAAGCCTATTTCTGCCGTTATCGAGGTGCATTGTGTTCTACAGATTTACCTTACGTTAAAGCACAAAATACAATTCAGGACATCTCCTGCACACAAAAGCGTACGAGGCGGGGTCCAGGGGGCAGATGCCCCCCCCAACTTTCGGTTTTTCGGGCAAACACAGCCCCGGACAACTAAAAAAAGTTGTCAACTTTCGGGCAAGTCTGGTTTTTCGGTCAAACACAGCCCCGGACGACTAAACAAAAAAGTCGTCAACTTTCGGGCAAGTCTGGTTTTTCGGGCAAACACAGCCCTTGAGAAAAAAGTTGATGACCTTTTTTTAGTCAAGGGCCTTGACTAAAAAAAGGTCATCAACTTTTTTCCGGATATATTTTTCGGGCAGAACTTCAATCTTTACCCCCCCCCCCCCACTGCTGAAATCTCCCGTATACGCCTATACCTGCACAATTAAGATCTTCAGGAGCAACAGCTTCTGAATCAGCAGAAGCTACGGGTTAACGAATAATCCCCCACCACCACCACCACCAACCGAAGTAAACAATTACCAAGACGTTAAAAGTATTTTCGTGTATATTGCGACCCATGTCCATTGGAAATTCCCGATGGAAAACCCGGAATTGATTACTTGTCTATTGTCTAAGCATCCCGAGCAAATGCGTACGTACATGTATGTAAGAAAGTCCGTTGCCTAACTTAGGCTATATAGGCTTAGTTCTTCTGAACCAAACTGAAGTCCAAAAGTCATATCTATCTTGCGAAGGTATCTTCTACTGATATTGCTCAACTACAAATTAAGGTGAAGTCATCGGTGGACCTATAATTAAAATCAATTGAGGATTAGTATGTACGTCGTACAATGTACATGTATATAACTTTCTGTTGACTTTCATTCAAACGGTTCAAAGAAGCAACTGACGTCGAAGACCAACGTAATATTTTATTTGTACAAAACGGTGAAATAAATAAATTTCGGCTCACACAGTCAGAGGTGAATCTGAAAAATTTCCATTTGACCGCGGTCTTTAATTAGTCTTTATCTCAACATATTACAGTATATAATGTATGTGCCGAAAAATATCATCCATAAGAGCTGGTTAAATGTAGAGCTTTTGGACGTATGCTGAATATAGCAAACATTTTTCCCGAGTCTGTACAGTCTTATTTATCAGTTTTGTTTTTTCAGCCTGCTAGTCTATCGCATAAAAATGAAAAAAGATGGCATGAGACATGGAGAATGATAAAGTGACCTATGAACTTTATTAAATAATCAATCTTCTGCTTATTTGGATCCGTTTTTCCAACTCAGTCCAGCAGCTGACGGTCATCGGAACCGAACCACAGTTTGTCTGACCAACGCTAATCAATAACACTGACACTGAACCTGTGCTGCCGTATTTTCCTCTTTAAAATATAAATCACTGGGTGATTTTGCATAACGAATGAAGTTCGGCGCGAGAAGACTTTAAGGAGCGCAGTAGTCTAGGCTTATATGGTATTTTGACGCTCATCGAACGTCGCAAAACAAATGAAATTAATACGGAGTTTCAGAGATTATATATAGCTAAACACGTCGACATGAGTTTTCGGTTCGAGATCTGTGGACCTCAATTTTGTCGTAGTCGTTAAGCTCTCCAGCGGAAAGTCAACATTTGCAAGTTATGAGTTAGGATGTGTCAGAGTGGTAGCATGGTTCAGGCACGTGACACGAATGGACGACAAAAAGTTGCCAGCCGCAGCTCTGCACAGGTATGAGGAGGGAAAGAGAAGCCATGGGAGACAAGCGAAAACCTGGATGCCAGTGGAAGGACGATATAAAAGAAGATCTAATAGCGCAGAACATAGATACGAGGAATGCTGTGGACAAAATCAGGGACAGAGTAGATTGGAGATGTCATGTTGTTGAGGCCACATCGTTGGCGCACAACTGACGGAGGAAGTCCAAGAAGAATAAGAAAAAGGCATGTAGAAAATTAATTGTAAGCGAAAAATATGCCCCGTGTGTGTGTGTGTGTGTGTGTGTGTGTGTGTGTGTGTGTGTGTGTGTGTGTGTGTGTGTGTGTGTGTGTGTGTGTGTGTGTGTGTGTGTGTGCAGACTATAGCCGATGAAATCACAAAATGAACTTGGATCAGAGTATACACACACGTGTAAGTTAATTGGTTCTTTACATTCTTTATATAGCGTCTTTTCATGCCTCATCACAGTTTGACTTGATGATGTTAAATTTATAAGAAAGTCAGTTATTCCATTTGTAACGAGAGCATTAAAGGTTAGCAGTCTATTTATCTGGTTTCAAGCTCTCACCTCTCCAGCAGTTTCTCTTTCGGTGGCTTTTTTGCCGACGAGATGCGATACCTTCTGCAAGATTACAACAAAATCCTTATCACAAGCAGTCAAATCAAATCAAATCAAATCAAATTTATTGGAATCGATTCAATATATATACATTTCACAATACACAATGCACATTTAGAGTTACGAATGCAATAAAATATTATTAGATACATTTAAATATGCATGAAAGTGTATACAGGATTATCAAGGAATAGGCCTAAGTTGAATCGACTTGTGAGGAGAAGAAGCTAAAGTAGTCATATCCTCAACATGGTTATAAGACAGGATGAGGAGGAAGCAACGATAAAAGCAAGAATCGACACCATCTATCTGATCACATAATGTCATAAACAAATAGTCATTGTCTTCCGTTTTACAATCAGTAATCGATCGACCATGATCGATAGACGTATATGTCGTCTGCTTGGCTCATTGATCAAAACACCGATGGGATTCGAACCTGCGACCTTCTTCTCCATTCACTGCAGGACAAATGTAGAGGACGCCAATATATACACTGTGTCCCAATAAATCGGGCACCCTTTTTATAATGTGAATAAAACAGGTAAATCTTAATCGATTTAAACAATTTCAAAACTGTTTTTTTCCTGAGATAATTATCTTGCACTGGTTCAAATATGAAGTTTCTGGAATGAATATTGAAGTCACATTTACGTCATTTGCATCAGAGAATTCAAATGTTAAGTACCGAACACAACGATTTTTGTTGACATTTGGCTTCGATATGTAAATTAACGACGTCATTATGACGTAATTTTTTTAGTGAGGGCTGTTCGTAAATTACCAATTTGTAGATAATTATCTCAGGATAAAACCAGTTTTGAAGTTTTGACAATCGATGAATATTTACCTGTTTTATTCACATTATAAAAAGGGTGCCCGATTTATTGAGACACAGTGTATATACCAATATATATATATATATATATATATATATATATATATATATGCATATATAAACATAAGTATTCAATACAGTTTATATATAGTATATAGTATATATATACAAGGCCTCAGTTCACGACCGATTCATCGACGTAGCCATGAGCGACGTGTGGGCGGTTTTATAGCGCCATAGTTTTTTTTCTACAGTACCACAACGATGCAGTAATTATAGCCAACGGAACGGTTAGGCGAACTATGACACACGCCAACCACCGTGGTGCTATGTGCAGTAACAGCGCACATTATACAAGTCTCTATAATGCTACATACATGTATATGTATATGTAATATATATACAAATTATATATTATATAGGCCTATAAATGCATATGGGTTATTATATAGGCTAGGTCTTCCACGCATAGGCCATATATACATGTGCCATAATAAAATAAATTTTTGGTGTATTAAGCCCATGGACCATGGTGCTGGACTTGCGCTGAGATCCAGTTTGAAAGGAGATCTGTATGCATGTGCGGAGGACGAGGACACGCTTCGGGGAGCGCGCTTTTTCAACTGCTGCTCAACCACTCCTCCGCTGCTGGAACAGTCTGCCTATACATGTACATGTATATTGTATTATTGTATACCTCTGTTCGTTCTGCCAACTCAGTTGAGGCTTTCAAATCTTGACTTAAGACATATTATGTCTTCTCTAAAACATGACTGATTGCGTTCTTGTGTTTGTAGAGGCGCCCTTGTAACCGCATGTGCTGTGTTAGAGTCATATAAATTGTCGTTGTCGTCGTCGTCGTCGTCGTCGTCGTCGTCATCGTCGTCGTCATCATCATCATCATCATCATCATCATCATCATCATCACCACCACCACCACCACCACCACCACCACCACCATCATCATCATCACCACCACCACCACCATCATCATCACCACCACCACCACCACCACCACCAAAATCATCATCATCATCATCACCATCGTCATCGTCATCATCATCATCATCATCATCATCATCATCATCATCATCATCATCATCACCACCACCACCACCACCACCATCATCATCATCATCATCATCATCATCATCATCATCATCATCATCATCATCATCATCATCATCATCATCATCATCATCATCATCAGTATCGGACCTATCGGTTGTGATAGGCTTCGCTTCATTGACAAGATGCTATTATATATACTAGCAAACTGTTCGTATGTTTTAGGTTGTTATGCTCTTCACGGATATTTGCCGCTTATTCATCCGTTTAATATGATCCTAGCCACACTGCAGCATGCAGATGACGATCATTCAAACCGAATAGTCTGCGGCATGCTTTATGAAATACACATCGGTGAATAGAACGAAGCGTTGTTATTGAAAGTTCCGGATTATAAATAAAATATGCCGTTGCGAAAAGATATTTTTGAATTTGATGCACGCGAGCCAGGCATAGGCAGTTGATTGTGGATTGGCAAAAGCCAAAACAGGAAAACATCGCCCTGTATAACAGTGTAGCACTGTAGAATATATCTATCCATCGAATAGTATTCGCGACTAGAGCTTATTGACTATACTCACCCTGCAAACAAAATGCATCAAACAATGGTTAATTATGTTAATACATTGCAAGAAGCAGAAGTAAAGGGAGGAATATACGGTATATTAAATTGAAAGACGAAGGCAGGTATTCTTAATGCAATGGTAAATCTCGAGTCTAGACCTCTCCACCGCTACTATAAGACAAGAATATCTCCACGATTCAGACGTCAACCAACACTTAGAACGAGCACTGCGCCAGAGCCTTGATTGGGTACCGTAGTCAGAGGAAGGAAAGTGTTCGTCTATTACCAGAGGGGATCATGCATAAAGGCTGCAGAGTAGTTGGTAAGATGGGTGTCGTCGATTAGATCGAGAATTGGAAGAAGAAGATTAGATGAGTGGCGTATGAATTTTTTAGCAACTGAGACGACGGTAGAGTGTTGAGTGGAAAATCTGAGGAATAATAAATAGAGGATCCTGAGGCGAGACAGGTAATGATTGGTGATTGGCTATGATCATGGAGGAACCGAAAATTGCGGAATTCATGAGGAGGTAGCCACAGGGAGAGAAGTGAATAATATATTGGTATAGATGAGTATATAGATAGATGAATAGTATACATAGATGAATGGATAGATGGATAGATGAATGGATAGATAGATGAATGGATGAATGGATATATAGATAGGAAGATATATGGGTGTGTGTGTGGATAGATAGATAGATAGATAGATAGATAGATAGATAGAGATAGATAGATAGATAGATAGATAGATAGATAGATAGATAGATAGATAGATAGATAGATAGATAGATAGATAGATAGAGATAGATAGATAGATAGATAGATAGATAGATAGATAGATAGATAGATAGATAGATAGATAGATAGATAGATAGATAGATAGATAGATAGATAGATAGATAGATAGATAGATAGATAGATAGCCGGATGGATAGATGGATGGATGGGTGGATGGGTGGATGGATGAATGCATGGATGGATAGATAGATAGATAGATAGATAGATAGATAGATAGATAGATAGATAGATAGATAGATAGATAGATAGATAGATAGATAGATAGATATAGATAGATAGATAGATAGATAGATATATAGACAGACAGACAGACAAACAGACAGACAGACAGACAGACGGACGGACGGACGGACGGACAGGCAGACACAGAGATAGAGAGACAGAGAGAAATAAACCGAGTTTGAAAGGCATATCATGAGAATGAGTTAATGAGATCTCGAGAGACCAAATATTCTTCTCCTCTCTTTTCTGTGTCCTCTCTTTTCTGTGGTCGTTCTCTTCGTCATTATCTTCCCCCCTAGCAATAATTATATACTCTTGTTCTCAGTTGAAGTCTGATCTTTTCTGCCATGTATACTGCCGTGCACTAGCTATAGACATAATATGTATAATTGTACATGAATGTGCAATTGTACATACATGTACATACGTGTTTATGTATGCAAGCACTTATAACACTGTATGACAATGTTTGTACGATATTGTTTATAGTGTAGTATTGTTTGTATGTCATTGTTGGCGTTAAATTGCATAGACTATGTAAAAAAGAGGGGGCCTACGTATGCATTTATGCATGTATGTTTGTATGTACTATGTATGTATGTTTGTATGTATACATGTATGTATGTATGTATGTATGTATGTATGTATGTATGTATGTATGTATGTATGTATGTATGTATGTATGTATGTATGTATGTATGTATGTATGTATGTATGTATGTATGTATGTATGTATGTATGTATGTATGTATGTATGTATGTATGTATGTATGTATGTATGTATGTATGTATGTATGTATGTATGTATGTATGTATGTATGTATGTATGTATGTATGTATGTATGTGTGTATGTATGTATGTATGTATGTATGTATGCATGCATGCATGCATGCATGCATGTAGGCTTATAAATTATGTGCATGCATGTGTGTTTGTGTTCGTGTGTACGTGTGTAAGAAAAATGGCCATGGTGAAATTGCATGCATATAGAAAAAGACATCTTTTCTAAGCCGATGCATTAACGCCACCATTGACTGTGCACAGCAGCTTCGTCTGCTTATAAATCTATATATATATATATAATATATATTATATATGTGTGTATATATATATAAGGATGAAAGCAACGGACGTGGGATCGGTTTCTTTCCTTTCGCACCTGAATCTCGTCGACGATCATTTTCTCCGTTCAGTTGAATCATCTTCCGCTGTCTTCTCACATCTCTCTTGCTTACTCTACATTCTGCAGTTCTCTCTCTCTCTCTCTCTCTCTCTCTCTCTCTCTCTCTCTCTCTCTCTCTCTCTCTCTCTCTCTTCTCTCTCTCTCTCTCTCTCTCTCTTGCGTCCTCTGCTCTGTTCTGTACGTGTGCTTTGCTTACCCCATTGCATCGTCTTTGTTTCGTTGCCTATCTCTGGATATGTGTCTTTATAATTATAGTATCTTATTAACGTCTTAGTTGTTTCTGAATAATAGCCGCTTTCGTAAGAATTCATCGAATCTCCAATAACAACAAGGGATGTTCGTCAGAAATAACAAATATTATCCATTAAGAGACGTTTATACGTGAAACTGTACACGCACAATCGCACACACACACACACACACATGCACCGGAAGAGGATTGATAACCCTGAACGGTAGCCATGGTTACAATGTGCTAGCGACAGCTGGAAAAACATTCAAAAATAGCCTACATACATGCATGCATAGGCAAGAGCGCATGCGTGGGTTTACAGACGATTTTTCCAGTCTTGTCAATTTCGCAGCAAAGTTCGGTTCATCTCCAGTCTATGCAATCATTTCATAGATCTGAGCTCACTATGCATGGGCGATAGTGGAACTCGTGATATACAGACAAATCTTTTTTGTCAGGATACGAGTCCCTCTCCTCTAAATCCCCCACATGCAGCCCTGCAGGACATTAAGGATGGATATATATCGCGTATATGCATGCATGCATGCCCCACGCGCAAATATTCAGATGACCGGTCGGCTGGTTGCAGATCCATAGACAGCAGCAGATGAATTAGCCACATAGCCACAGAGCCACATAGGTAGGCAGTCGATGCCATCGGAGACAGAGTTCAAATGCAAATGGGCGCCTCCACCTATCGAGAGATGGAAGAAGGCGACAGCAGCAGCATCAGCAGCAGCATCAGCAGCGACCACTGGAGACCGGCGACCATTTGAATATGATCAATGTTGTTTCGAGCAGCTTTCCATGCAGGCGAACTCCTTCCATGCTATATCTGCATGCCTAACGATGAAGGAGGCCTGTTTGCCGATTCTAGCATCGTCATTGCATAAACAATCTAGGCACTGAATGGACAACGGCTGCTGCTGCTGCTGCTGCTGACCACTCTGTCCATCCGTCCGTCCGTCCTTTTGTCCACTGGCCGCTGACCAATCTCGACAATCCGTGGAAATCCCGCCAAACGCAACGCGACTACAGATTTTAAGTCTATAGTGTTCTCAATCCAACGCTTATTTA
>CAMAOG010000360.1:0-26990 GCA_945859605.1 Lumbricus rubellus | reverse complement strand
GGCGGACAGGTTTGAATAATTCGTGTTCAGAGAACGAAAAGTAGTGCAAAAATCGAGCATTTTAATTGTTTTCGACCTTACTACTGACTCGTCGTAGGCAAAAAGGCTTATCAAGTGGGTGGATTTTGTGAAAACTTTGTGCAGAATTATTTTTGAAGTGTCAACTTTGTTGCGCAGAACCGTTAGTTTGTCCACTTAGACAAACAACAAATATTTTTAAATCAACATGGCCTACGTTACAAAACGGCGTACATTATGGGATCGAATTAATAAGCTGGTATTTTGTGTCGTGCTATAACACTTGCCAAGTTACCCGTGGGCGTGAGGAGGATGCGGCCCGAATCACTGAAACCTGAATCCCCAAATGGAATATCGGCCGGATCCCCGAATCGATTTTCTAAGTGGAATCCGACTTTCTGGGACGCTAAGGTGTGTTGTAAACAACACTAACAGGACCATTATGTAATGCATTCAATATAACTCTGAATAGTTTTCGGGATTTGGCCGCTTTCTATAAAACTGTTGTAAGGAAATTTGGCTTTCGTGTATTTTTAGCGTTTTCGGGGATTTGGGTTGACCCCCGTGAGGATGCCGGTCAGTTTGCATCCTGGGCTAGCACCGTTCGGCCACGAAGACTTTAAATGACAGGTCACACATTCAAATGGGTAGTTGTAAAGGATCACATCCGATAAATTAATTAAAAAATAGGCAGGATAGAAAAACCATGTTCATTTACATATTGCACTTTATTGCTTTACAAGGTTTACCTATCGTTTAAGCTTTCTAAATTATTCGCTCGTCTCACATACTTATTTATATATATATATCAGGAACCAGACTTTGGCAAGAAATCTTTTCATCGATCCAGCTTCGGCGATCTTGTACTATCAGGGGACGGAAATGACACAGTGTCGTTTGCTATCAATCCACCAGAGTTTCTAATGGCTAAACTAACCCTAACACTAACCCTAACCGACCCTCACGATGCCTAACCTGAGCCCTAACCGACCCTCACGAAAAAGACGTGCAATGACCGCTTACGGCACTGCAAAAGACACTGTGTAATTTCCGTCCCCTGATAGTACAAGATCGCCCCAGCTTCTATTCAGCAACACATATTTAAATAGCAATTATTTTCATCATTCCAAAGTTCTCCAATTTAGGCACGAAAATAATCAATCCAACTGTTATGTAAGCAAAAAGTATTTTCAGCATTCTGACCTTTTGAACAAGAATTATATTCGTCAATCCAGCTTGTTGTTCGACCATCGCTAAATCCATGCAATGGCGAATAGTTCAAAACGCCAAAATGATATCTGCAGAACCTTACTTTAAAGGGTTAAAATTAGCGATTGTTGCCGAATTTCAAATAGTCATTGTTCACTCTGTATGCAATTAATGGCACTTTTGGCCTTTTATTTTAACTGTTGCACAGGCATTGTGCATCATTTTTTAATTTGAGCATTTGATCGGAAAATGCAAGGTTTTCATAAATCAGACGCGCTTAATGAGAAGTCGTTAAGCATGTTGGGTTTACTTACTTGTAATAGGTAATTTGGGACTGAGGCATCTGGAATTCAATCATAGCCAAAAATTTTAAAATACAGATTAGAGAAAACTTATAGTATCAATAGCTGAACATTTAGGGCAATATAGGATATCTTTGGACCTGCAGCCATTGACCAGAAAAACTGACCTGTTGCACTGTGATTGAAATGGGAGTTCAGTAGTTTACCTTTGATGTCATCCTATGCAAGCTTAGTTTTTTTGTTTGTTTAGGAATAATAAAATCTATATATTTGTTTTAAACATCTATATTAAATTTGTTTCAGCTTTTGCAAAATACCATGTCTCAGTTTGGAAGGAGCTTTGGCAGTGCAACACCTCCGACGGTTCGCAATGTCTCTTTTGGTGCTTACCGCGATTCCAATCTGCCGAAAAATGAAGATGCTTACTCTGGATATCGAACAAATAAACAACAACAAGTATTTTTGAATTATTCAGTCATTTTCTTTTACATATTTGTACTATACTGTATTTACAGTTTTGGCTTATATATCTTCTTACCTCCTTGAGTTTTCTTCATCTTCAGGAGGGCTTGGAGAAAGTTGAAGAAATGTGGATCATTTGTGACAGGTTAAGAAGAGAGATTTAAAACTTAAAGTGTGACCCAAGTACCTCAGTTTTGTCTAAGTCAGTTCATCACTGTACACATATGTTAATCAAAATAGCATGTGCAGAACTCACCACCCTTTGGACGTCAGCTTAACATACGAAAAATAACTATTTGTTGCTGTGCGGTGATTGTTCTGGTCTGCCGCAGAGCAGTGTGAGTTATACGTTTATGATCTTCAATGCTGCGCTGCAATATTGGCTGGTCTCAAATTATGCTTTAAAACCATGTCAATCCAATTTCAGGAGTTCTGTTGTGCAAGAATTCCTTTTGTGCTGGTTGGGTTGATCTCTGAAAGATCAGTGACGAAAAGGCAGATATGAATTTAAGTGTAGACATGAATGAGAACAGATATTCAGCAGAGCAAGCAGAAGACAAGCAGTGTGTGCCAAAACTTGAGAGCAGCCAATGTTCAGATATGCATTATGCGTAGGATCATAGAAATACGGCACTACTGAATACATTGAATTCAAATGTTGTGGCCTGCTTTTCAATTGTTTATTCTGTGAAAGTGTGAATTGAACTATGCTGGAGGGGTGTGTATGTTGATCTAGTTTTTATTGTTGCGTAACATAGTGTATGTTTCACAGTTCAAATATTTTAAACTTTTCAGGAAAGAATGAGCCAGGAATACAGTCGGACGTCATCGATACGAAGGGGTCTGCCTTTTCATGGTCCGGATTACTCAGACTCCGGTGACTATGGCCTGGAAATGCCGTTCATGATGGATCGGAGTGGTGGTGGTGGTGGAAAACATCGCAATGATGACTTAATTATTCGAAACACGTTGCTGGAGGAGATCTACTCTGACTTTGGAATGCAAGAACCATCTCTCGATAATCTCTTTGAGATGGACAACCAATATCTGATGAACCACAGGACGCAGATTCCTGACATCTTAGGTGAAATGGATCAGGTCATACCGTTTGGAAAGATTGGACAGGCAGAAGAGGACCTCGCTAGACAACAGGAGCAGAGACAACAGCAACAGAAGCAGATGAACAACTCACTGATGAATCTCGGCCAGAAAACGAGACCTGGAAATGTTCGAGTCGTCTCAGATTACAGCGACAAGTGTCAGAATTCGCCTCTCACCTACACGAATCTCGATCCATTTTCGCGGAAGACATCGAAGCCGCATGATTTGAATGAAGCTGTTGCCTCTCCAACCATCTCTTCCAGCTGTGAACCGGAGAAGGTTTTGCCGAATAGCGGTATTTCACAGTTGGGTTCTGGAGGCAGCTTGAGTGAGAGTTCTGTGGTGCACAGCACAACAAATTGTGCTGGAAGTCAGGTGGGGTCACACGAAGAGGTGCGCGGGGGAAGAGATGGAAGGGGTGACCAAGAACCATCCAACAGAATGACTAAGACTTCAGGTTCTGATGGACCACTCTATCATGTAGCAGGACTTTCATCTCGTGCAAGTCCAGCTTTGTCGATTTATCGCGATGGAAGAAGTCAGATGCATCAGGCGGCAGCAGGTGGTCGCTTAACTCTGGAATATTCTCGGGAAAATGACGGCAGAAAGGCAGAAGTGAGTTATACTGAGAGAGAGTTTGCTGCGTCAAGAGAAGGAATGCTTGAAATGTACAGTTCTTCTCGGAGTCCTTCTGTGAGTGGAGCGACGAAACTAGAGGAGGCTCTTCCATCTGAGCTGGATGATGTGAAATCAGTGAGCATTGCTTTGAAATATGGTGCAGTGGAAGGAGGAGGGTCTGCCGCCATTGCAACGAGCGGTGGAGAAAGCAGTGCGACATCTAGCTCTACGAGTCCAAGTCAGATCCACGTTGCGAAGAAACAGCGAATCATCAACTGTGCGAGCGATCTGTTGGAGGAGGTTCGCGAGTGCTATGCGTACACGCAGGGTGCTGACCTCTATGCACCGACCGTTCATCCCACGTTTGCTGATCCAATGGCGAAGACTGACGCACCGCAGCCATATCGGTTCCATCCTCCGTCTGCTGCTGCTGGTACTCGTCCGTCTGCTATCCCCACTCAGCGGCCTTTCAACTTCAACTTTGGTGCCACTGCATCTGGGTTCTGTGGAAGTCGTGCTGGTCCGCAGTATCCACCTGGATCAGTTCCTGGTGTCAGTTATGGAATGACTGGTGATGATTATTCTGGCTACGGTGTGACCAGGGCTAGTAATATGATTCAACAGAGTCCATATGGAAGCAGTTGGTGTGATGCCTCCTCCCGACAGATGATGACAAGTCCAGGGTCCTTCCAGAGCTGTCCAGACCTTACATCCCCTGAGAATACACCTGGCACTTTCAATCTTTATTCTAGTCCACAGGTCGGTGGTGATGGGTCCAGATATGGAAGACTTTGTTCTGTCCAGCCAGGATTAGCCCCTAACAACGCGATGAGACAAGGCCAAGCAATGGCCCAGATGTATGACGAAAGAGATGTCTTGCCTCTTTCTCCTGCATCCCAGTTGCGGCAGCAGACATCGAGCGCCCCATCTACTCCATCAAAGCGTGCGTGGGGTAGTGGCTACCCTCCAGAAGGTGTTCGCCTGAGGAACACACCGGTTGGATTCAGACCTGTCGTGTCATCGCAGTTTGTGAACATGGCCAATGCCTCATCATCATCTATGCAAAGCACCTCACCCCATATGACAGCAACCCCTCCCATGAGAGGCACCAATTACTTGGATCAGACACCTGTGCGTGGTGCTAATGGCGTTAACTACGGTGCTGGTGGTGGTGACCAGCTGAGAAGCAGTCGCCCAGCCAGTCCGTATCATCATGCCACTCCCCCTCAGATGCAGCAACCACAACTGGCGAGCAGGATTGGAATGGCACAGAAGTCATTTGCCATCGCCCACGATGAATCTCCTTATTCGTTTGTTGCGCCTGATTTTATGGCTCACCATGACCAGCAGCAGGATCTTCCTCTCGCTCAGCAGCGTTTCATGCAGCAACTCATCCATGACGATTCAACGGCTTTTCGATCGCATCCCTTATTCCCACTCATGCGTGACCTCATCATTGCCGACATGAACTTTCACACTCCGACCTTCCCATTTCAGCTGATTGCTAATTTACCGACGGACTTTGGTCGCCTTCTTCACAACTATCTTGTCCGTAATCCTGGAGTTAACCTTGACCAGGGAGATCCGTCGGTTCATTCTGTCTTCATGGATGGTCTTAAATTTGCCCACTCAACTCTCATTGGTGAGTCGACATTTTCGTCATCTTGTCTTAGAATACTGACTTCTTAAATTCGGTCAGTTTTATGGTCTGAATGGTGTCATAATAGGACAGAACCTTTCAAACCTGTTTAAACTCAGATTTCTTAATGCCCGGGTTTCCTTGGTAAATGTAAGCTTATGTTTGCATTCCCTACTGCAAAGTATCTTGTCAGTATGCTTCTTTTGTTCCTGTATATGTATGGAAGTAATGTTGTTATTTCTTTGTCATGTTATTCTGTTGAAATTCTATGTGTGTAAATATTTCAGCTATTTAAATTGCTTGCTTTTTTATATGAATGTTGTAAACTTAATTATCCAATGAAGTTGAAGTGTGTACTTGACTGTACAAAACTTGTTTGCGTTTATCAGTTTCCATTTTATTTGACCTTTTTTATAGAGCGTTTGCCATCATGTGGTGTTGATAGATTCAATTTGTGTTGGACATGAAGACTGACTTGCACATGAGGGGTGTAGTGGTGATGACTGTGCTTTGGAGCCGGAGTATTCCAGGTTCGAATCCACCTCAAGTCGCCCTATAAGGACCTTGAGCAAGTCCTTCACTCGCAATTTTGCTCGGGCGTGAAACTCTGATGTGGTGTCCAATGTCCATGACTCCATGAGTGCTGTAGTCGGGAGCGCCTCTGAGTATAGAACTTGAAGGGGCACTATAGAAATGGAGAAATAAATAAATAAAATGACAAAAATCAGCCATAGTGATTAACCTTAGGTGAAGGAATCACTGCATAATCAGAGATGTCCTAGCAAGAACACCAATACAACAACGTTTCGCAATATGTAGGCCTGCTACAGGTAGTGATGATAGTCGGACCAGAATACCAGTTGTTCAGGTTTATGCAGCCTTCTGGCAATCTGTAGGTTCTAAGGGTTAAACGAATGACAGGAGTATATTGCATCTGTAATAAAAGTTTAGAACTGTGACATCTGTTATTACATAAAGGTGGTATCGCTTCTTTAGTATGTTGCATGTCTAGTCATGGACTCGTTTTACCTTAGCTTCTTTGTCTTTGCTGTATTTCAGGTAAAATTCAAACAAGAAAACTAAAGGAAGGTTACCAGGATTGTAGTCAGCCAAAAGCGAACGTTGAAGATATGTGCGAATCATTTGCTCGATCCGTCAAACCGTCTCTGGTGAGTTGTGCTTATTTTAAATTCAAAACAAGTCGATGATTATAATTAAGCTTATCAGACTGATTGTCTCTTAAAAGTTGTCAAGCACATGGAGTTTACTGTACCACAAGATCCACAAATCAACAGTCACTTTCGTAATGTGGCCTAAGTTGCAATAGCTTCCAAAAGTGCCATTCTTATTCCCCACTTTGTTTGCAAGGTTCTCTAGATGTGAAATGATAATTAATACAGCAGAGAAACATAAAAATTGTGCACTGCTTAAAAGTGCTTATGCTATAGCAATTATCAAAAAAATCGGTAATTGATGCATATCAATTTACCAAATGTTGTACACGATAGTAAGTGCTCCAGTTTCATTCACAATCATCCTACGATTGCTTGTCACCCACTCCTTCATGCAAAACTTTATTAGACTTTACAGGTCTTAGTGGACCATTTCTACAGATTTTAGTGGACCATTTCTACAGATTTTAGTGGACCATTTCTACAGATATTAGTGGACCATTTCTACAGATTTTAGTGGACTATTTCTTGCTGTTTCATGTGTCCAATCAGAGCACAGGGTCCGTTCCCATGGCCTTTCTCTTTGATGCCCCTGATTTTAAGAGTGCAATTATGAATTAAAAGTAGCATGTATAAAATTGTTGATTTTTTTTACAACTGATCATTACTGATGTGAATTGATGCATATTTATATTTGGAACGCTATACTATAATAGATTGGTGAAGATTCTGCATACATGTATGATTTTGAATTTCTAGAGCAAGTACAGTGTTGATGATACTGTAAACCGTGGATCTGTTGTTGCTGGTCGGAGAGGACCAGCGCCGACAACCTATTCATGCCCTCCTCAGCCTTTGCCAGGCATTCAGTCAACCTCTGTTGGGGGGGCTGTTGAGCCATCCATCTACCCCGTGCAACAGCAGATGCAATCCTCAGAGTTTGCGACACCATACCTTCCAGTCGATTGTGGCTACCAGATGACCTCAACCGACCTCTCGTCATCTGTTCCCTATGGCCTCAACATCCCACAGCATCTCTACTTGGATGCGGATCGCAGGACACACAGCCTCCCTGCGTCACCACGGAAACTGATGAAGCAGCCTCCGAGTTGTATGGGGGCCAAGGATCGAATCCTCTGTCTGGGGGAGGGTGTTGGTGAAAAGACGGGGAAGAATAAAGTCCTGCCAAAAGAGGTGAGTAGAAAGGTTTCTTCATTATTATTATTATTATTATTATTATAATTCAATCTTTTATTAAACAAAACATTCTTACAAGAAACAACACAAGAAGTTCTTTGATCTCTAGTTAGCGGTCCTCGTCACTCAACAACTGTGTGAAAGTGCCTCGAAATGCAACTGCGTTAAATCTTTGGGTGCAAATTGAGAGGCGTTGGAAAAGATGAGTGGCTTCGAGTGGATTGCCAGTAATAACTGTCAAACGCCGACCAAGTTCAGATAAAAATTCAGAACCTGATTTGTTGATGGGACCGAGTGTTTCGAGAGCAACAGGGATGAAATCATGTGTTGCGGGAAGGTTCACGTACTTCGCATTTTTGCGTGTTGCAGCCACTTCAGCCGCACCCCCGGGTGAAGTCGATGTCACATGGATGTATGAGGTGGCGCACGTGTGGATACTAGTGGCATCCCAGGCAATGTATTTGCCACGCGCCCATGGGATCAACGTCGCGCCATCAGGTCGTTTGCCGTCGGTACGGAACAGGCCAGGCGGTTCTTTCGTGCTGGGAGTATCAGCTCTCTGGAGGGCCCTCCAGATGATGTCATTAATTGCAAAGTGTCTGCTGGCTCGCCCCCCAGATTGTTTGCAGACCAAACCGTGGTGTCCTCCTGGATCCACCCACTCTCCACACTGGCACTGGTGTGGCGCGTTCAGATTTAGACCCAAGCGCAACCCAATCGCAACCCTGACGGCCTCGTTGCTAATACCCAATCCGCAAGTAATTATTGGCACAGTAGCCATCCAGTCACCGGCGTGTGGAGATGTCACCGCTCCAAGTCGGGCTCGGTTGAAGGGGTCGTTGAGTGATGTCCAAACATCTGATTTGTCGCTGTCGATCAATGGTCTGTCCCAGACCTTCTGCTTGGTCAACGCATCCTCATCTCCACTCGGATATGATGCGATGCGGAACTGTAAAATCTCCTCTCCTTATTATTATTATTATTATTATTCATATTGATAGAGGGTGTGTGATAGGGTTGTTTCTGTGTGTTCAGAATGGTCAATATGCCAAATACTGGATCGTCTTTAGATAACTATGTGATATACATGTTGGAATTTTATATTTTAGTGTTGGAATTTATATTTTAGCCGGTTTTAAGAACCTCTGAGTGGCAACATATGTACAAAATTATCTAGATCATTTTGTTTCTTTAGAATGTAGAAGATATTACGATCATTGAGAAGCCCACAATTTCGTCATAGTGCTAAATAATAAGATTTCTGTCGGTTTACTTGACATGATGAAAGTTGCTTTGTATAATTATGTATGTCAAGCCCCTTAATGTATCATGTTTTAAGTACGTCACAAAAGCACAGCATGCATATCTAATTTTAGATAAGTGTATTTGAAGACAGTTTGAAAATGTTTACTGAAAAGAGTTAAATTCTAGATATGATGAATGTGCATTGGAAGACTCTCTGTTCAATGATGAAAGTGCTAGACAAATAACATGGACTGCCATTGATGTTTGAAGCAAATGCAGAAATGGGAGAAGAAATTATTTGACAACCTTTTAGGAGTAATATTATATTATGTCATAAATATATTATGTCATAAATAGCCTTACTTACAAGATCTCTGCATGCTTGTGGGCAGGAAACTGCAAAACATCTGAATCAATCCTGTCATAGATCTGGCCAACTGTATTTTTTTTACACTATTCATCACTGATATTATCCTTGCTATCATGTCTAGAGACTAGAGGATGTTGCAGCTGTGTAAGTTGTGTGTTTTGAAGGCAGTCACCATAATGACGGATTGGCTGCGTGAACACCAAGAGAATCCGTATCCAAACGACGATGAGAAGGAATCTCTGATTGCGTCGACGAAGCTAACCATCAACCAGATCAATTACTGGTTCACGAATGCAAGGCGCCGCATCCTGCCAAAGTGGGCTCTTCAGCGCCACCTTGACGAGCAGGAGAAGACCCGACTGGCAAACACCGGCGGCAGCGGCACGTACAGCGACAGCCGAGCGACGAGCAGCCCCGTCTCATAGTCAGATGACAAGAGAGACATTTGGGCGTAACATGACATCGTCATCTGCTGTCAACTTATGAGAAGACGTTGGCATTGTGAAACGATACGATGATCTACTACGAAGGGTCTGTTGCGATCATCCATGACAGCTTCGGTCTTTGGTCTTCTGCCTTCACTTGCACGCAATTGTGCTGACTTGTACATGTATATATGTGGATGAAATGTTGTTTCTGTATATCTTTGCGATTTTGTCATGACCTTTGGTGGTTCTTTGTAATTGTCAGTCAGTACCAGTTAGTATTACATGACATGTCCTGAGATTCTCTAACAGCTGACTGATGTACATTACAGAACTTCATGGTAGCATATTGAAAACTATTCCGAGTTAAACACAATTGTTATTCATACTACCTGTTCATATGTTTCTTTGATAATTAATAGTGTGTTCGTGGCTAAGCCTCTGATGATTGTGACATCAGAAGTACATGCTGTGCATCTCCAGTGTCTAACATATCCTGTCAGTCAGCTGTGTTTTTTTAGTGTATTATTTTGCTATTGAATGATCCTCATCTGATTCCTAGTCTGTGCACAGTATATAAAGTTACTGGCACTAAGTTGCTAGCCTCTTTTTCTTATCAATTTAATGTAATTGTTTTTATCAATTGAAACGACGACAAGGCTCGTAACGTGGCCTCAAGTTACAGAATGAGAGTTGCTAATGTTTGTGTATATATGCAGTCATGACTTTTGTTTTAGTTACCGAATTTTATGTGGCTAATTGCAGATGAATATTTTTAAATGTCATATTGAAAATTTTAGAGATATATCTTATTTTTAGTGAATGAAATGCTCTGATGCTTTATTCGTATTTTATTATTCATGTGTTGGTCCAGATGGGCATTTGAGTTATCGGTTTCTGATGGGTGGGTGGATACTGCTGCTACTGCTGAGTTCCTCTGTTTTAGTAAGGCCTAAAAAAAAATGCTGTGTTTCCGGTAACAGAGCTAAAAAAAATTGGGTAGGTAGGTCGGAAAATATTTTTATTTTGTAAAATATTTTTATGCCGTGACTATCCGAAAAAGTATACCCCACTAGTCTTTTTTGCACGCTGAAACAAAGTACGTGTTCTAAGCAAGTATAAACTGCCTATTTCCCGACTGTCTGCACCTAAAACTGCTCTAGAAACAGTCCT
The DNA here is from genome assembly GCA_945859605.1 of Lumbricus rubellus. NCBI lineage: Eukaryota > Metazoa > Annelida > Clitellata > Crassiclitellata > Lumbricidae > Lumbricus > Lumbricus rubellus. Next base: position 16,059 of record CAMAOG010000360.1, on the reverse strand, counting down.
ATTAATTTCATTTTGTTGACGTCTCTTATGTTATGTCAATACAAATGTTTTTTTTTTAAATTTGGGAAAAAAATTTAAATTTTTTTTGGGAAAAAAATTTAAATTTTTTTCGGGAAAAAATATTTGTTTTTGAAAAAAATATTTTTTTTAATAAATTTTTTTTAAAAAAATATTTGGGTCGCGGCCGTAAAAATGGGTCGGTCGCGTTACCGGAAACACAACAATTTTTTTTTACGCCTAACCAATCTTTTCTCTTTGATGCATGATCTGAGCTACATCCATTTACATTGTTGATTTTTAATTCAGATTTCTGCTTTTAATATTGAGGTTGACATTTTACTAGTTGGCCTTACTACACGTGATTCACACCCAACCAACAACTCTCTTCTGTTGTATTAGTGTAATTTGGTGCGGCCTTTTTCACATCTGGAAGTTTTAAGAGGTTTTAGGATTTAAGCAGAAAAGTGTTTGGTTGCAGAATGATGTTATAAGTAAACAAACTATGATTGAGCTCAGTTTGATTAAAGTTACACACAGCAAAGAATTGAAGATGGTAACTAAACAATGGAAATTGTTCCTAGATTCATTTATTCAGCAATTGTTTAATCAATTTGTTGTGTGTTCTCGAAATATTCTATTTTCTTACATTGTCTATTTTCTTACATTGTTATCTTGCTTTTGATATATATTTGATATTTTTTGGTGCCAGACTTCTATTCAGGATAGTGTTTATAAGGTTTTTTTATGCAGTACTTTCCTATTTGTACTATTGAACTTCTGATCATGTGCCAAATTGTGTAGTCACACACACAGAGGTGCTAAGTTTGCAAATATTGTATTAGTGGTGTTTTGGGGTTCTAGTGACAGTACGCGTTTGTTTTTGGACCTTTCAAATATTTGCAATTTTATGGATTGCAATTTAGTTGTGAGATTTATAGAGAACCATCTGAGAAATAATGTCTCTGTCTTGATGAATGGAAACTTTCTGCATATCTGTTAATGAGACTCACGAGACTTCTTCTGGTTACGAAATCTCAAAGCGTTTAATTGCACTAAATTAAGAGCCATAGATTTCAGCTGCTTCCAAAAACTTGTCTCTGTGTGAAAATGTCGTCGCTGTGGCCTGTTCATTTCGTAAACAGTTTGTATCTGTGACGTTGATTAGCTTCGTGTTTGGTCTTTCTTGGAATCGTAACTTTCGTAATACTTTCTTTCAATGGTGATAGCAACACAGCTGTGTCACACACTCTTGAGCACTTGAGCAATGCCATCTTTATTCACTTCATTCTGCTCCTTTTCCTTGTTAGCTCTTCTTCATGACTCAGCTTACACTTTAACTGACTTGATATTCTGAATGTGGTCTGACTATTGTTCTGTTTCATTGTCTTTGTGTTCTAGTATTTTCTTAATTATTCCTAAAGTTGGGTTCTTTGATTCTGCATCAGCATATCATAATGAACCATTTGCTTTATAATTACTGCGTGTGTCATTCAATTTCTGTTTTCTTCCCTATGCATATCACATTATCACAAAGCTCAAGTGTTAGTTAATAAGCATCTGCTAGTCATGTGATCACTTGAACAACCTTCACATTTTTTCACATATCAGCTTTTAACATGAGCAGACTATATTTGAATGCAACAACATCTGTAAGAATAATTTCCTTGTTGACCTCGTTCACAAATGAGCTCAACAGTGTTTTGGACCCCTACCTTCCCTTAGTCTGCGCTTGCCTTTCTTCTACCATCTGTATATGAAAGAACAGATGCCATGTCTCCATGGATAACTGGGATGGAGTAAAGTACAATTGATACAGCAATGTAAAGCAGAGTTACCGTACTCAACTTACGATGATCATAATTATGCAACCTGTTCACTGTCTGCGGCGTGTATCCTGTCCAAGCATGATGCGGACAATATCAAATGGTGGCCAATCTCCATCCAATATGCATTGCTGAATGCTGATGTACCACAATAGATTCCATATTTTCATGGATGATTCCTCTCTTTGCTATTTTGTGGAGATCAATTTCTCATAGATGATTTCTCATTCCAATATTATTGAGATGTGAAACTGTTGCATGGTTCTGTGAATTGCAGTTGGTTGGTTATTACAAATGACGATTCATCTCTGAACCAACTGCGTTTGTGTTCAGTAAATGAATAGAAAAAACTCAAGTTTTGAATGTAAAGCAAGCGTTCTCGCATCAGATTGCCATCGTTGTGCTCTGCTTTTTTTAGCCATAAGATACTTTAGTTTCTCTTTTGTGTTTTAGTTCTTTTATAAATATAGTCACACTTCTGTCTGAATAATGCAAATATTATCCAATATGGGAACTTCTCAAATGTGTCGTACTAGTTTCCTATCAGTATATAGACATAATATATTTGCTGTAATAAGGCATCATCTTACATAGCACGCAAGTTTCAGCTGTTGACATTTCTAAGGTTTTCTATAATTATGATATGAAATCGTATTAAATCTATTACTATGATTATGAAATCGTATTAAATATATTGCTATGACATGAAATCGTATTATCCAGATAAGTTTAGAATGTTTTTACTCTGCTGCTGAGTTACTATTTTGCTGAAATTTAAACGCAGATAGTTTTATATTTGTGCGACATATCATTCGTTAGCCTGTGTTTAGTTTATCGAAGTGGAGGATATCTCAATTGGCTTGGCTATTATTTAGACATTATGAATGGTTTGATTGTGATGGTTTCATGGTTTTTGCTACTCTCCGTTTTAATGTTGCCGTGATCTCTGTTGAAATTTTTTAAAATCGTATTGAATTGGGGTATGTCATCTAAGTTGGTGTCAATGGCAGCTTGTGTTTCTTCTTCAGCCATTGGTTGAGGATCTTTGCTTTTACAAATCGAAATAAATGTCCAAACGTTTTTACGACAAGTTGTGAATTCTAACGATCTGAAACATTGCCTACTTATGTGGCAATCGGTAATGAAACAGCAAATCATCTGTGCACGATATTATGTAGGTAATTATATTGTGTGGAGTTGACTGGCCGGGGTTTGGGAGGTGACTGATGTTAATTTGTAATAATATGTTTCTGTTGTGATTGAGATTTGAACTGCTGACCTTTTGATTGACAGACCTGAGTTGAACTGAATATGTGGAGCTGCTGCTGCTGATGATGATGAGGTCACGACCTGTAACAAAAGATTGCTTTGCTTCGTTTCCATGTTAGTTTGAACGAAGTCAATCAGTTGACGACCACCTGGCGCCTCCTCTGGATGCTCTGGACGGTGGTTGAATGCCGCCTCAGCCGAGGAAGAGGAGGCAGGGGGTTGGATGGAGGGAGGGAGCAGTGGGGAAATAAATGTTTGATGAGATTAGACGACGACAGGACAGTGCAAGAACATGTGGTCTATTAAGCATGTGAATTCAAATGAGATTTCGTCAGTAGGAAGTTACTAATTGGAAAGACGTGAAATTAAGCGAGCAAGAAAAGATTCAGAGAAAAGAAGCAAGAAAGGAATGAATTCAATTATACATTTTCACGTTGATTTCTACTTGTAGCAAACTCAGTTCATTGGGGAACTTTCGCTGCTTTTGTTCACTGCCAGCGACGGATTACGGTCATCCCCCCCCCCCAATTCGTTGTCGGCAGTGTTTGCATGGCAGACCTGAAACTATGGATAGAAAAATTCTAGAAAAATGCAAGGAATAGTTGTACGAATTTGAGCTGAGTTGACATTTTTAAGCAAAAGTATGAGTATGCTTTGAGCGCAGGATAAGGAGCGGCCAATATATTACATGCACGTTAAGGGATTTAGGTGATTTGCATGGGGGTGGGGGGTCTCCGCTAAATGTTCATACACACAACAAATGTCTAATTATGACGTCCACATTAGCCGGTCTATAACTCTGCATTATCCTGTAGTCGACCGATTGCATTTGACAACATTCAAATTATTGGCCTATGGCCTATTCTGTTCAACAAATTTTATCTCACTGTGATGTTTGGCAAAAATAAATAGTAACCTACGGTAAAATACATGTTTTATAGATGATAATAGAAACTTACAGAAACTGTTCTAGTGGATAACAATTTCTGACTACGGACTCGACTGAAGCCACAATAGTTTATTGACTGGCATCCTACATTGTATCTATATAATTATCTGAAAATTTGCGACAGTGAACAGAACATTGAATTAAGTGGACTACCTATAAACAGTTTTTACCTAATTCTGTACGTATGGATCATATTAAAACTGCATGTGGTAGAAATGTAATGATGCGGCTTGGATAAACCATGTCGTTAATTTTTTTGCCTCAAGTTACATTTTATGATCCATTAAGAACCTACACACTAATCATTAAAATAAAAACATCTGGAACGACGCCTACATGACTTGTAGTCATCGCTGAAATCCAGTGCAGTTAATTTTAATTAATTTTATCTCGTTCTGTTGCACATCTTAAGTTCTTCACATGTCTTTCTTTTCTGTTGCACCTTATTTCTTCCTTTGTCCTTTTCTTCTGCTGCACAGTTCTAAATTTCTTCCTTTGTCCTTTTCTTGTGTTGCACATTCTAATTCCTTTCATTGTCCTTTTTTCTTCTGTTGCAACTTGCACCTTCTAATTTCTTCCTTTGTCCTTCTTTTCTTCTGTTGCACCTTCTAATTCCTTTCATTGTCCTTCTGTTGTATATATAGGCCTACTCTAGAATCTCGACTGTCAATCATTAAAAAAAGGTCGATGCATCCATTTATTCTATTGTCTGCGCTGAAATCCTTCTTCGTCTCTCTTTGTCTGTCGACCATACACTGCATACAGACAGCGCTGGTGTTAATTACTCTGATCTAAAATTGCGCTTCATGAATTTCCGTTCGCTTGATTGCCAAGCAATTTGTCTGTCTTTATCTTTCGCGGTTCGTCTTTCGTTCACCGGAAGTGTTTGGTGACGTCACAGGATGGTTCTGTTACGCGCAGTACTCTTGAATCCGTCGATAGATAGATTCAGATCTGTGCGCCTGAGTGACAACCGACAACATGTGCGCCACCGTTGTTGTCTCAACGGTGGCGTCTAAGTGTTGTCTGTTGTCAGTCGAGCAGAAGCAATCGATGAAGAAGCATTGAATGGTTGCAGAGAACTGCTTTTAGCATCGAATATAATTTGTGCTCTTAAAATATCAAAGGCAGGCGTTCTTCATACAGGTAAGTCATTCTTTGTTACCTCGTTTTAATTCTGTCATCAACTACAGAATTCGAGATGTGACTCCATTGAGAATAAGCAGATGCTTTTAGAACTAAGTGCTGTAGAAATCTGTACAAACCTAAAACTTAGTGCTTGCTTGCGAATCTACAACTACAACTGATAGCCTAAATTCGTCATTTGCTATATTATGGTCGAATTATTATAGGCATATTACATGTAAAATGTATGGAAACAATTAAGGCACATTATGATTATGGCAGATTATTGCAACGTAAGCACATGTACTTAGGTGACGACGAGTCAAGTCTTCATGGCGGAGGATCTCATCGTTCAGAGGTATGCATAGGATCTCAAAGCAAAGCTAAGCATAGAAATAATCGCTATGATCAACATCAATGTATTCGGCAGTGTTGTTGAAAGTATCGGGCAAATCTACTTAAGTAAAAGTAAAAGTAAAGTGGATTTTAATTACTTAAGTAAAAGTAAAAGTAATCATCACAAATTTTACTTAAGTAAAAGTAAAAAGTATCCCCTTCCAATAATACTTTTAAAGTAAAAAGTAAAAGTAGATCTACCGAGCCTTTCTATAACTCAATTGATTATTAACCTTCAAAAATACTAAATTCTCGAATTGGTTATCATTGAGTCTAGTACGCACGCTTCTGATTCATTACAGCACAATGCACAGCCGAAGAGCATTTCTGCTGCAGAAATGTCAGTGCATCCAGCGTGCACCACCATCGAAAATCTATTTTTAGACATGCAAATTTGAATAAGCTGTCTTAGCTTAGCGAAACGAAATGTTAATTAACGCTTTGAAGTAACGAACATTGTAACGAGTGTCGCATAAATTGTAACGAAGTAAAAGTACTGAAATATGGGTAAAATTTTACTTCGTTGAAAGTAAAAGTATTTTATTTTTTCGATACTTCGTTACATGTGAAAGTACTCAAACTTTTACTTAAGTACAGTAACGCGTTACTTTTATTTCGTTACTGTACAACACTGGTATTCGGTAATAATTGGTGCCCTACATTTTAGTCCAAAGTTAGCACTCTGACCTTACCTAACGATTTATCACCTTGCCTTCTCATAGGCCTACTTTACCTCGCAGGCCTACCTAATCTTCTCATAGGATATACTTTACCTTCTACCTTTCCAGGAACATGGCCGTCGACCGACTTACCGCTTACCTTCGCACTGCCAAGACTCTCACCGACATCCAATACGAGCGTGTGAGAGGCGCTGTGTCCGGGACCTTTGAGAGGAGACAGCAGCAACAGCAGGAGGATGAGGATGGGACCCGAGGAGTTGCTGCTGCTGCTGGTGGTGGTGGTGGTGGTGGTAAGAGGAAGACACCTCTGCAGCTCGTCTTTCTCAGCTGCGCCGTCTGTGGCATTGAGTTCTGCTACGCGGCTGAGACGGCCTTCGTCAGTCCAACGCTGCTGAAGATCGGGGTTCCTATCGCTTACATGTCTCTGGCCTGGTGCCTCAGTCCCCTGCTCGGCCTTCTCCTCAGTCCCGTGCTCGGATCCATCAGCGACCGATGCACGGCGAGACTCGGTCGACGCAGACCCTTCATCATCGCTTTATCCGTTGGAATCGTCGCTGGACTTCTCCTCATTCCAAATGGAAAGGACCTTGGTGGGAGGTTGGGTGACCCCGATCTCTACACGCGGTGCAACTGTTCGAATGCCTCTCTGATGATGATGCGATACAATGGAACAACTGGAAACCCGGATGTCGTGTTGGCGGAAGTCGATGATGAATCAGAAGTGAAAAGGAATCACTCGAAAGTGGACATCCGACGAAATCTCGTTTCTTCCTCCTTCCTCACCACACGGAACCTCCTCAGATCCCGGAAAGCAGTTGATCATTCCAACAAACCCTTAAACTTCCGCTTTGCTCCTCGGACCTCCAGCAAGACAGACTGGATTTTCAAACGAGCTCTGCCTGAAAAGCGCATTTCTAAGAAAGGCAAAAGTCGTAGAGATTTTTCTTCCGTTGATTTGGATAAAGCGACAGATCAATTATCGGCAAATTTAGACGAAACTGTGAGAAGTGAATCAAGAAGAATCAATGGAAAAGAACGAGAAGAGAAGATGAGTTCAAATAAAGATGAGAATTCTTCTTCTGAATTTTCGGTCTGTCAAAACATCGAGTCTCTTTCTTTGGATGCCGCTGATTCTAGTCTTGGTTCTGACGACTGCTTTGTCTTTCGAAGACCGCTGCTTGGAATCCTCTTCACGGTCCTTGGCGTTGTTCTGCTCGACTGCTGCTGCGATGCCTGCCAGTCTCCGTGCAGAGCCTACCTGCTGGACGTCAGTCTTCCGGAGGATCATGCGGCTGGTCTCAGCACCTTCACCGTCATGGCAGGGCTCGGCGGCAGCCTCGGCTACCTGATCGGTGGCGTCGATTGGGAGCGCACCCACCTCGGTCAGAGACTGGGTGGTCACGTGAGAATCGTCTTCACTTTGGTGCTGATCATCTACATCGTCTGCGTTTGTCTAACGATCGCTTCCGTCAAAGAGATTCCCATCGAGAAGAAGAAGATCGAGGCGACTAAAGCAGAAGACAAACAATCGAAGAAGACTAAGAAGGTCAGAGGTCGCAGATACCGCAGGTTCACGAACGAAGACAGCGATGATGATAACGATGATGATGAAGAGGATGATAATAGAGAAGAGAATGAGATTATGGCGACTATGATGGGAAGCGACGGCTACAGCAGATCCGCTGACTACGGTTCGCAAGCCTCTCCCACTCCCATGGTGCAACAAACCCAGGATTTCAACCCACCACCGCAGGGTCCTCATGAGGCAGACGGAGAATCAAGTGTCGAGCCCACACTGCAGTCGATCGAAGAGAAGAGTCTTGTAGCCGCTGCTGCTGCTGCCGCTGCTGCTGCATCCGATCCATCGATGGACATGTCGGACATCTCGCTGTCGACCTACGTGATGTCCATATTCCGAATGCCCCGTTCTCTGTCTCTCCTCTGCAGAACGAACTTCTTCTGCTGGATGTCACTCGTCTGCTACTCGCTCTACTTCACAGACTTCGTCGGTCAGTCGGTGATGTCCGGAGACCCGAAGGCCCCCGTCGGAACCGCCATTCACCGAAGATACGACGAAGGGGTGCGTCTCGGATCCATCGGGATGTCCCTCTATTCGCTATCCTGCTCCATCTACTCCATGAACATCAAGAAACTCGTCGACAAATTCGGTGAGTCAACATTCACTCTCTAATGAAAGTTTATAGATTATTGGAACCTGCATGCATAATTAACTTGGTAGACCTATGTCTACTCGACGCAGAACGCACGAAGAAATGTAATTAGCGTAGTTGCTTGTCTTTCTACGATAGCCTTTTATTATATAATGCCTAGACCTAACAGCATATCTGGAAATATTTATAAGAAAGGTGCTGAGCATAATTGTTAGGCCTACACGTCGCCGAATAGGCCTAATGTTATGCGATACGACATGATGCTCACAGTACACAGAAACAATAATTGATTTGAGAACAAAAAATTAATGAATAAATGTATTGAGAACACGATCTTCATTTGGGACTTAAAAGGAACATGATCACAAAACACTCAGTATTATTAAAAATATGTTGGGAAATTTGAAGATTTAGATATGAACCCGAATAGGCCTATTGACTGACTCTGATCGTGACCTCTACATGGTATAGTTAATACTTAGCGTGCTGTTCTATAATTGATGTGTACTGTAGGGGCTAAGAAGGTCTACATCTGCAGTCAGTTGGTCTACACATTCGGTTCTGCGTTGATGGCATTGACTCGCCATCCAGTCCTTGTCGTTCTCCTCTCGCCATGTCCTGGAGTCATGTACGCCACACTCTTCACGATGCCCTACCTCCTTCTCGCCCACTATCACTCTTCCAACAAGGTAAGCACCGAACACATTCTTCCCTAAACTCAATCATCTCCTGTCAACAGTTTGTTGGTGTTTGCCGCGCACGACGGCCACTCACTTGTAAAGAGAGACAGGATTTTTTTTAACCCGGACTTTTACTATATATAGCCTAGTAGCCTATATCATACATGTATGTAGCCTAATATATGATTTTTTTACCCGGACGATGTCCAGCTTCTACCACAATATATCGTATGTAATTATTATGTACCGGTAGCCTACATAGCACTGCCTGCAACATCGTCTGAAAGCGGTGTGGAAAATCCATTGGATGGAAAAGTGTGTGCAGTTGATCACCATGTTTTAATTGTGACTTTTCTAGTAGTTAGGTCTATCTTTTCCTATTATCGCTTGTTGGTCATCCTTTTTGACGCTGGTGAACTCTGGCACTGTAGAGAGCGACTTGATTGGTTTCAGTTGATGCGACGCTATAAAATCTCTGAATATAATTACAGTTAGGCTTACAATTCAATTCACTCAGACGGTACAGACTGTACAGTCCAAATATGGCACAGAAGTCAACTGTCGCCATGATTCAGGAAATATACACCATCCTTCCATAGGCCTACCGGTACTTTAACTGCCCACATAACGCACGTTTAATATTATGTAATAGAGATAGCATCCATTAATCTGGCTCACTGCATGCGCTCTCTGCAGTTGACTCGTAAAGGGTCAAAAAGATCCAGAAGAGTTTCTTTTTTATTTTTTTCGATCAACTGATAATTAATTAATTATGCCTAGGCTACTTCACGGACCAATTAGGTTGCTGCTCACAGCTAGTGCTCAAGATTAACACCGAGCGTTTGCTTCCTCCGCCACTAATGATTCAACTCGCTTTCCCTCATCAATCTCTCATTCAATACAGATAGCCTATCCCCCAGTTTCTATATGCTGAGAGCAACTCCGAATAATCATTTTGTGAGAGACGGTATATAAATTTATAAATACGATATGATAATATGTGAGCTTCTTCGCTTGTCTGCGTGTAATTGCAGTCAGTGATATAGAAGTTAAAAATTAAATTTTATGGACAGTTTTCAGAAGAAGATTTGACGAAAGAAAAGAATCAGATACGAGGACTTGGGACAGACATCGCTGTTGTAAGTCATTGCATACAGTCACGTGATTTCATATCAAATTCAGTTAGCAGTTAGTTAGCCTACTGTTCAATTTTTCTGATGTCAATTCGCTTGGCAGTTGCTGTATTGTCACTTCCGTTATAACTGCAAGAAAAAGTAGAAGGGATGGACATTGAAGAATGCTTTGGTTTTGTGACTGTTCGTTCATCCTTAATTCCTTCTTCTCTCCGTCCATCTATCCATCCTTCCTTCCATCAGTCCATCAATCAATTCATCCGTCAATCAATCTATTCATCAATCCATCCATCAATCCATCCATTTATGAGGAAAAACAGAAAATTGCTTCTAAACTGAAATTTCGGCATCATGTGTAGTTAAAAGATTCATATCTTTTTATCCGTTCAACTTTATCTCAAGAAATTTTGGATTCATATTCTTGGTTCAATTCTCTAGCCTAAATATTTGGAATTTTTAGCGTGATATGTCATCACCCAGACAGCCCGCCTCGTCGCCCTGATGCTGGCCCACTGGAGCAATTGGTGGTATAAATGCTGGCGTCGGCCAATTGCGGGATTCCACCACTTCGCCGCGATCTCAGGGACTGCCGAACAATTGAGTGTGCTTAATCTTGACCATAGTGGCCCACCCAATGGCCACCCATTTTGAATGGCGAGATTGGGGCCCAACAGTTTGCCATCGTAGACTTAACGAAATTGGCCTGTCAGCCAAAATTTGCGTGGGAGGTGTGGAAGGGTGGGACGCTGCCGTGAATTCAATAGGGAAACAAGAGGGGAGGTGTGGGGAGAGGAGGTAGCAGCTCAGCCCACAAAGTTTGCGTGTAAGATGTGGAAGGGGGGACGCTGCCGTGAATTCAATAGGGAAACAAGAGGGGAGGCGTGGGGAGAGGAGGTAGCAGGGCAGCCCAGGTTTCAAATTATTCATTGGCTTCAAACAAAGGAACCTCAGTAGGCTATTTAGCATCGGATCTTACACGTGCGCTGCAAGGTTTATTTTGGCGCCAACGACTTAAATAATACTATAATTGGCCAAGGTTCTTGATGATTGGTGCTTTGTATGCTATTTAGGATAGTGAGCAAGTAGGCCTATATGATGCACACATACACACTTGGCGAATGCAAATTAAGACCATTTCTTTGTAGGCCTTATAATTTATTGTGCTCCTGCAATATTATAAAAGCAGGCCTAGATTAAACCTAAGCTTATACAAGTGGCACGTAGGCCTACATTTTGGGATTCGGTGATGTTTGGTGGCTTTGAGCCAGAAAGTTGAGGTTTCGAATCCATCTCACGCTGCCGCGTAGGCTACACACGGACCGTGAGCAAGTCCTTCACTCGCTATTACTCATGCCATTTGGCATGAAACTCAATTCATTGTCCGCGCTGTATAGTAGGGGGGAGCGCCTCTGTGTATTAATCTATTTTAGAGGCGCAATAACAAGTGATCATACGTATATACAGGCATACATACATACATACATAATCCATACATACATACATACATACATACATACATACATACATACATACATACATACATACTTACACACACACACATACATACATACATACATACATACATACACACATACACACATACATACACACATACAAACATACATACAAACATATATGCATACACGCATATATGCTTACATACACACACACACACATACACACATACATACATACACACATACATACACACATACATACATACATACATTCATACATACATACATACATACATACATACATACATACATACATACATACATACATACATACATACATACATACATACATACATACATACATACATACATACATACATACATACATACATACATACATACATACATACATACATACATACATACATACATACATACATACATACATACATACATACATACATACATACATACATACACACATACATACATGCTTGCATCTATACATGCATGCATCCATGCTTGCATCAATACATGCATGCATGCATGCATCCATGCATAGATGCATGAACTCTATCAATTACCGCGTTGTCATTAGAAACAGGTTGGAAAAGATAGGCTAGGTCTTTATGGAGCTAATGAAATTCCATTGAAATGCACTAACTGAAGAATTGCGATTTCGGAAACATGTTTCGGGTATAGGCCTTTCGAGATCTTCGAAGTGGAAATCACAATAATTTTGGCATGCTTTTGTTCTTGACGTATAATTATATTTTTCATCTGCTAGCATTGTTAGAGCTGCATAAATTGCATGCAGTATCATGCAAAAAGATGATCTGACACTGTTCTAAAAGGTGCAGAGTAAAATATAGTGAGGTTTAAAATTTTAGGTTTAGCGAACAACAACTTATTTACAAACAAAATTTATCTGCATTTACAGCAAGATTTGAATCATAATGGGGGCATCACTTAGGGCAAATTGCAGTGTTTGATGTTTTCGTAATAACTGTTCTCTACCGTCACTAGTAAAAAAAATCGACATGTAGGCCTAAAGTTCTTACGAGTTCGTTTGCGTTTAACGAAACACCCTTACTTACTTAATTAAATTAAGTGAGTGCGCATCTTACATATAAGAAGTCTTTGTCCGTAACAATGGCGGAAGTTGAGCGGGTAAAATGGCGAAACAATTAAACAAAGGAACGGTCAATGTGATATTTTGTGTAGATTTCCAAGTGTTTTCTTTCCTTTGGCAATTTATAGTCCTGACGTTAATACGGTGAGTTAATATTTCGTTTGTCTTTGCTTTGTTGCATAAAGATATAATTTCTGATGCGGGTCTAATTATGACACCTGGGAACCACGCCGTCCAAATTCCCTGATGAAAAATATTTGCTGACGAAATAGAAGCGGAATTTAGCGCGTGAGGGTCGGTTAGGGCTCAGGTTAGGCGTCGTGAGGGTCGGTTAGGGTTAGTTTTAGGGTTAGTGCAGTCATTCTGCTGAAATAGAAGCTGGATTGATGAAAATGTTCTTGCCTAACTGGAGCTGGATTGACGAAAAAAGCTGAATGAAGGTATTTTTAGATCAGAAATAGAAGCTGGATTCATGAGTTCAACGGTTGAGAAATATGTATTACGGTGAAATAGAAGCTGGATTGCCGTTTATCCAGCTTCTATTTCACCACACATCAGGTTAAAAGCCTTCTCAGGAGATAGCCTATCGATTTCTATAATTTATGACCGCCGTTCCCAGGATTGCCAAAATACCCGTTTACCTTTTTTTCATCAGTTTGACTGGTAAACACGCACACTGCGTGCCCGTACTCCAAACAATATGGCTGCCAACGAATGCATAAAATTAGAGGGTAAAATCCCAGACTGGCTGCCCGTACTCCAAACAATATGGCTGCCAACGAATGCAATAAAATTAGAGCGCGACCATCGACGACATTGTTCATCAATTCAGCTTCAATTTCAGCAGAATGACTGCACTAGCCCTAAAACTAACCCTAACCGACCCTCACGGCGCCTAACCTGAGCCCTAACCGACCCTCACGCTTTGCATGTTGTCCCTAGGTCGCGCTCTAATTTTATTGCATTCGTTGACAGCCATATTGTTTGGAGTACGGGCACGCAGTGTGCGTGTTTACCGTTTGACTTGTAGCCTACTTTTCGCCAATCCATCTTCCATTTTGGCAAGAATTCGTTTCATCAATGCAATTCCATTTAAACAATAAATTTTCTGCAATCTAACTAATGTCAGCAAGAATCTTTTCATTCAGAGTGTAAGCATTTATGTTGGCGTCATAATTCATTCGTCATTGTATGGGTCAGCGATGGTCGGATTGATGCCAAGAATATTTAAGAATTCTTGCTAAGTAGAAGTCGGATTGGTGAAAATAATTTTTATTCAAATAGAAATGGCATAAATTATGAAAATAATCTAGCTGAAATCAAAGCTGGATGGGTGAACAATAATTTTTTAATGAAACATTGGAAAGATTGAATTGTTGAAAAAATTTCTGCCTAAATGGAAGCGGGATTTCAAGATAAACGAGTTCTTGCCCAAACTGAGACTGATGGGAAACGAGAAGGAGCTGTGCAAATTAGGTTTGATTAAAAATTATGATGCTTGCCAGAATGCTGCAACTAGCAAATAATTTACAACGCTAAACTATACGTCTACTATTTAAGCAAAGCTTATTTTTATCAATTGTATTTTATGTATAGGTTTATATAGCACCTCTTGCAGAATGACTATTCAAAGGCATTCTCAGCTCAAAAACTGTGGGGTTTTATCAATTATAGACTTACAATTCTGATAACGGTGAATGATATAAATTTGGATGACTGAGTGTTTTCTGTTTTGCATTTTGATAATCATTGATCGGACGGTCATCACTAGTCGCCTACAGTGGATAACTGTCAATGAAAGGTGTACTTTGCCATGTTTCTGTTTGACAGGTGGCCTGCATACACGTTCCAACCGTGCCAGAAGGCCTTGACCTACCACTGGAAATTTCGAGAGTTTGTCACATGACTGCCCGACTCGTTCAAGTGAAACTGACCTAAAGAAAAAATCTGGTAAATTGTTATTTATTCAAATCAATATAATTAACCTTAGATAAAAACGGGCTGGTAACCTAAGATCGGTGTCACGACAACTCGTCTACAGACAACTCGTCTAACGACAAGTGGTCTCCAGACAATTCGTCTATGACATCTGGTCTACGACAACTCGTCTACAAACTACTCCAGCTTCTATTTCACCCATATAAAACCATCATCCAGCTTCCATTTCAAATATAAAGATACCTTCATCCAGCTTCCATCTCTCAAACGTTTTATCATTAATCCAGCTTCTATTTAACCTATACACCGTGACTCAAAAAAAAGTAAGCCAGATTGTTTTTCATATATCTCTAATGCCTGATAAAATATCACGCCAAAATTTTCCAAATATTTGGAGAATTGGACCAAGAATACGATTCCAAAATTTCATGAGATAAAGTTGAACGGATAAAAAGATATGAATATTTAAACTTCCTATACCGAAATTTCAGTTTACAAGCAATTTTCTGTCAGATTCAATAAAAAGTAAGCCAAACTATTTTTCTTACATCTCTGATGTCTGATGAGTAATCACAAAAACTTTTTCCCAATATTTAGGGAATTGAACCAAGAATAGGATTCCAAAATATCATGTCATAAATTTGAAGGGATACAAAGATATGGATATTTCAACTTCATCACCCAAAATGTCAGTTTTCAGCAAATCTGTTATGGTATCCGTTGCGGTTTCGACGCTTGGTCGTTCCCATTTAGTCCTAATTGATCCTGGAGTAAAATTTAATAGAGCCTATGTTCTGCTGTCACAACATCTTCTATCTGTAATCAGAAATCTAGTCCCAGAAGACAGCCTTGTTTTTCAACAGAACAGCGCCAGCCCACAGAACCAAGGAAACCATCGAAATTCTGACAATAGAGACGCCAGACTTCATTTCTCCCACATTATGGCCTCCGAACAGCCCAGATTTGAATCCTGCCGACTATAAATTGTGGAGCGTGATGCAAGACCGAGTCTACCAGACAACAATCCATGATATAAACGATCTGAACTGAAGCAACGCTTGTTGGAAGTGTGGGATGGCCTGGACCAGAGGATAATCGACGGTGCTGTTGCCCAATGCATGGCGCCAGCGCTTCCAGGCTTGTGTGCAAGCAGGAGGGGGACATTTTGAGCATCTTGTTTAATTAAATTATCAAATCATACTGTTGGGGTCATATTGTTAGTTCAATTCTCTACATATCTGGAAAATTTTAGAATGATTAATTATCAGTCATTAGAGATATAAGGAAACATTTTATTGAATTTAAC
>CAMAOG010000359.1:5000-13208 GCA_945859605.1 Lumbricus rubellus | reverse complement strand
CATCCGATATAGATTCAATAATAATTATGTGAATACTCGCATGATAATTATTATTATTAGAATGGTGTATACATACCGTGTGTGTAGGTGCGTGTGCGAAGGCGTATGTGTGCGAGTGTGTTACTGTATGTATATGTGTGTGGGTGAGTGTGCGTGTGAGTGTGCGTGTGAGTGTGGGTACATGTATGTGTGAGTGTGTGTGTGTGTGTGTTTATGCGTGTGTGTGTGCGTATGTGTGTTTGTGCGTGTGTGTGCGTGTGCATGTGTGAGTGTGTGTGTTTGTATGTGTGTGTATGTGTGCGTGTGTATAATTATGTGAGTGTGTGTGCGTGTGTGCGTTTGTGTGCGTGTGTGTGTGTGTGTGTGTGTGTGTGTGTGTGTGTGTGTGTGTGTGTGTGGGTGTGTGTCGCATCTATCTGTACTTCCTACACATGGCTTTAGTCGTGACCTCTGTTCAATGTAAACCAGTCAACTGTTCTTACATGTATATAATGATATGTAGCCTATATGTTTGCGTGCGTGTTCGTGTGCATGCATGCATGCATAGTCGCATACCCCGTGCATAAGTATTGAATTTACCATATAGGTGTGAATTCCGTCTGTCTGTCTACTTACCTGTTTGGTCGTCTGTCTGTCTTTCTGTCTTTCTGTCTTCCTACTTAGTAGTTATAAGTTATATTAATTATATTCGTTTAGTGAAAATCTAGATTTCAAACCGCATCCATAGGAATAGACTTTTAAAATGAGAAATAAAGTTGTTTATTTGTTCTCATAAAAAAGGTTTTTTTGCAATTTATCTTTATAATAATTATACTTCAGCTTTTAAACTCAAAATCCATAATTGATTTTGGATTTTAAAATCACGCGGTGTGAATATATAGGCGAAAATTGTTAAGTTTTTGGCACTTCTCGCGGAAATAATCCGATGGACGAATAATGCTTACAATATCATGATTCTCGTTTCCTGATCACCGACTGCGAAAAGTTTTCTCGCTGTCTCTCAATCTTCTCCTCGATTCTCTTATTTACTGACAGTGGGTAAAGTGTATACATCCGATTCTCTGCATTCTACACTTTGGAACAGCTCAATCCTGCGACGATCTTCTGCTTTCTGTCTGAGACTGTCTCTTTGTCTGTCTGTCTGTCTGTCTGTCTGTCTGTCTATGTTTATGTCTGTCTGTGTGTCTCTGTTTCTGTCTCTGTGTCTCAATTTCTATCTGTCTGCCTGTCTCTGTTTCTGTCTGTGTGCAACCTTCTTCTTATTTAGTAGCTTCATCTCAAATTTATACGCACGTATACTCGAACTACTTTATTACAATCCAAAAAGTCACTAGCAGCTGAAGCAAAATAGAGAAATCACAATTCTCATTCTTGTAGTTATGAGACAAAAAAATCTTTTGACTCACGACACTTAAATCTAATAAGATAGTGGATGGGGTGTAACCGTTCAGGACCATTCCAAATTGCCACGTGGGGCTGGAGCAGTTGACCTTGTTTCTTCCAGGCCACCCCTTTGCATTGTTGGTGGGGTGGGGAAACAATTGGACTTGGAATTAATTACTGGGCGTCAGCAGCTGACGGATTATTGTTCCTTTGTTTGTGATATTATGGAGAAACATCTGCGAGGAAGAAGAAAGAGAACGGAGGCAGACAGACAGACAGACACACAGATAGAGACACAAACACTGGCAGGCAGACAGAGGCTGATAGAGATACAGACAGGTAGACAGAGACAGACACAGACGGAGAGACAGAAAGAGACACATGCAGAGACAGACAGAGAGGGATAAACAAACAGCGAGTGACACAGACAGGCATAAAGAGACAGAGGTAGGACAGAGAGAGTGTGTGTGTGACACATACAGACCGAGACAGACCGACAGACAGAGTGAGAGACACAGACAGGCAGACAGATATATACAGACAAAGAGCCGTATGCAACGGTACATAGAGGCAGAGGGTCAAGCAGACAAAGAGCAGAGAGTGTGAGATGAATGCTTGGATATAGATGAATGCTTGGATAGGCGAATGCTTGGATAGATGAATGCTTGGATAGATGAATGGATGGATGGATGGATAGGAAAAAAGATTGATTGATTGGTTGATTGATTGATTGGTTGATTGATTGATTGGTTGATCGATAGAAAGAAAGAGAGACAGACAGACAGACAGACAGAGAGAGACAGAGAGAGAGAGAGAGAGAGAGAGAGAGAGAGAGAAGGAACAGAGCAAAGATGCAGAACAGAACCCACAGAGAGACAGAAGGAGTATACAGAAGCTGAGATTCTAGTGCCTGCATGCGGGGACATTAAGAGACGCACAGAGATGACCAGAGAACGAGACAGAGGCATACAAACAGAGAGACTGTCACGAGGCAAGTACTCACTGACCGACAGACACATGTAACAAGACAGAGAGAGAATAGGATAGATGGAGCATTAGAAGCAGGTATACAGGGTAAGCGGAAGGAGGAGAGCGTGTGTCCATGGGAGGTAGAGAGAGCGAGGGATGAATAAATAGAGTGTGGGGGAGGGAGAAATGGTAGGGAGGAGCTTTGTAATTGAGACAATTGTTTTCGAGATGTCTTTGTTTGCCAGACAATATCCCGTGATGCACCGCGTGACAAGAGGAGACTGCAGCAGCAGCGCAATGCAAGACCTGCATGATTATTATTATTCATTTCTTAAGATCAGGAACAATAATTTAGCGAGAACGGTTGGTATAATAATTATAGCCGTCTCAAGGCGAGTTTAAGATTGCATAAAAATGCATACGCGGCGCTATATATATATGAGTATACCTACATACACGCATCCATATGTACAAAGTGCACATGTGACTGGGGGTCAATGCAGTGCCTGTATTTGTTTGTCTGTGTGTGCACTTGTTATAGCGTCCCTTCAAGTTCCCTACTCACAGGCGCTCCCGACTATACAGAGAGGACACTGCATCGGAGTTTCACGCCGAAGCGCCGAGCAATTGCCAGTGAAGGATTTTCCCAAGGTTCCTACGCGGCGACTTGAGGTGGATTCCTACGCGGCGACTTGAGGTGGATTCCAACCTGCAACCCACCGGCTGCAAGGCGACGAACATACCCACTACACCACCGCGCCCAACAAAGTGTGTCGCGCATGCACAATATTATTGTACATGTAACTATGTTGAGACAGAGGCATACTTCCAAATGCGCACATTAAACGAGCAGCAGTAAACGGAGTATACACATTACACAGTCAAGACGGGTGAATTGAGCATGGCGCAAATCTTTTGCAACAAATTCAGCAGAATGATGTATCCAAACAATGATAATAAATATTATAAGCTTAGTACAAGACTGCAAACTGCAGTGCACCTCAGCTACACCGCCATTTTTGTTCCTTTACTGGACTAAGTGCCAATCATAAGCAAGCATGCCTTGCATAGCTAAGGTGTGTATGTGTAATTGCAGTTTAACATCACCGTGTGGTAACAAAGACCATTAGCGACGCCCTCCTCCTTTATCCAGGCTTGGGACGACACTGGCAGAGTGCAACCAGTGGCGGAGTTATGGCTAATAAGGTGGAATACGACATTATTGATTTTCGTATTGGCACGGTGTCATTATCCGGAAATTACACACAAAACCTAAGTACCCATTAAAGAGTGGAAGTCATTATCTTCCCCCGCCCTTCACTGTGTCGCTAAAGGTGGTTAGCAAATAGTTTTTTCGTCGGTATGTATGCGCCCTTTGATTAGCAACGGAAATGTTTAAACGCTATCTGAAGTAGCTTAAGAATGTTGGGAATTGGAGGCAATTATCTGACATCCGGCGTTAGTTATACACGTCGTAGCATATATGTATATCCTATATCCTATACGTGCTGTCTGTGAAGAGGTAATTAATGTCCGTTGCATTGGATGAAAACATTATGACATGTCAAAAGATTCTTCAAAAAATTACCTTCTCTTTTCAGCCAACGAATTCGAAAGACATTTCTTCTGACACGTTCCATACAGTGTCCGCGCTGTAGCGGGAGATCTTCTGAGTAGGAATCTTGAAGGGGTGTTATAACAAGTGCGCACACACAGTGGCGTCTACCAATGGGGGGGTTGGGAGAACGTTCTCCCACGGTTTCCAGAAATGGGGGGGTTTGACGGTTTTGGACGTAAACTGGGGGGGTTGTCGATTTCTAATGTATTATTTCGGACCAAGAATCCAAGATTCGTTTGAAGTAATTGCCAACTCAATGGGACATCAGTGGTGGAACAGAGGGTCGTAAATCTGTTTCCAGATGTGGGGAAGGAAATTTCCTAGTTTGGAATTGGGCGTAGTATGCCTCCCTCAAGGAGCCCACCATTGAATTCAGTGACACCATAGGTTAGTGTTAATTGCTGGCTTGCATTACTGGACATAGCCTTTTATGTCAGGAACACAGGTAAACAACCATGCTGTAGGCCTATAATGTGGTCTTGAGATGAACTGATATGAGTATTTCTCCTCACATCAGAGAGCCCACACTCCCAATATGATTTGCCCATATACTTATAGGTCTACTTGTTATGTAGGCATGAATAATGAAGGTTATGTGTTGTATTGTGTTTGAGAAGTTGTAAAGCGCCTCTTACCGTACTAGCTATTCAGAGGCCCTATCAGCCCCCAGGAAATAAGAAAGACTTCAAACAGAGAAGTGCTGAAGGAGTTACCCACAATGAGATCTTAATACGGATAGAGAGGTCATTCCACATAGAAGGGTATACACAATGTCAAAGGCTCGGTGTTTGGCCATAATTATAGTAGGCTTAGGAGATCAAAGTCGATCAGCAGACCGATTAGGGCGGGAAGGGGCTGCGGAGAGGGGTTTGTGCATCAAGCCACAAAGGTATTTAGGAGCTTGCCCATTTTGAGTTTACATGTATGTATTGTATGCTATAAATATGTATATATATAATTATATATATTTATATGTCACATCATAAATTCCTCCCACTTTGTATTAATGAAGACGAGATTCAATGGACACAATCATTTACACCTCGTGTAGCCTTTGATCACAGAGGGCAAGTTTTCAAGTATTCACGATTCGATTCGAGCAATGTAGCTTGCCGACCCTATGCTTTGTGACACAGCTGAGAGAAACTGTGGGAAATTCTCTCTTTTCCCACCCCTGCATTTACGACCCTGGTGGAACACATAGATTGAGGTGGACCTCTTATCGCTTCAGGTCACACCTAGGCCTACTGACGAAGTCCAGCCGAGCGGTGGCAGGCAAGATTGGAATGATCTTGGGTGGCAGGTGATAAAGTCCACAAATGACCAGGATGGCCAAGGGTCATTAGACAGCATAGGCGTCTTGCTGTGCTTGACTTGCTTGTATACCCCAGTCTTCGGTCAGTGGTTCCCTTTGTGAAGCTAATGACGTTACTACAGATGATTCGAATTAGATACCCGGCAAGCTCTGTAGGAGATCAGCTCAAATTAATGTACATGTAAGATTTAAACACGAGCCTTCCAGTTTTAGAGAATGATGCACTCTGGAGTTTAAGGGGCAACTGGTTTCTGAAGGTGATATTCGGATATTCCTTATTATGCCATAGACTAGGGACTTTCATTGTTTCTCGCCGAGAGATGCAATAATTAAGCATGCACATCAACGGAAAATTCTTGACAGCCAGCCAGAGGGATATAATAGCCTGCAGACAATCCGTGGGGAGACTTCGGACATTAGGTTTTTACTATTAGGCACAATAGCCTATTCGGAGGTACCAGAAACATGAAATTTCTCCGCGGGTAAGTCATAACAATAATTAATTAGAACTGCACAATTCTCTGCTAATCTAAATTTGTTTGATTATTTAGTTGCAGGTAGGCCGAAGCCCGAGCACAGCGCATTGACGTGACTTTTGTTCAAATTAAAATTTCTTTAAGCCCTGACCCTGTTCTGTTATGAAATATAATATGCAAGGAATAGCCTACATTAAAATTCCAAGAAGTTTTGCCCAGGTCAAGAGCTGAATGGGCAGGTCATTATGACCTGCCCATGACCTGCTATGGCAGCACCGTCACTTAAAACAGTTGTGTGAGTACAAGCTGAAAATGTAAACATTTGGGATGATTGCAATTTTGTTGCTATGCTGTAGGTTTTACAGCCCACTTCCCCCCAAAATTAAGTATGCTAATGGTGATCTATGGTTAATGATGTAGGCACCTATAATTTTTTAGCAGAAGGATCTGTCTTTTTCCTGCAAAAATTTATGTTGGCACCTATGCCAAACGTTAAGATATTTATAGGCCACAACTTGGTAGTTACAAATCTGCATTACTACTCAAGACTGAAATCAGAATAAAACTGTGTGTAGCCTAATGGTCACTAGACTCATCTGTAGAATAGGACCTTTAGTCTGTCTGTTGGAAATAATTAAATTATGCCACCAAGCCAATAAATTGTAAATGATGTAAACTTGCGAATTAATAGATTTTTTATTTTATAATTAAGATATTTGATTTTATTTATATATATATATATATTACATATATAATTATATACATATATTCCCTATTAATGTACAGTTTTGTGTGCCTTCTGAAGAACCGAGTGTATTAGAAATACAAGTCGGCCAAAGTGGGGGGGTTTGTTCTCCCACGCCAAGTGGGGGGGTTAGACGCCACTGCGCACACATTACATGTATATACATTATAAGGCTCCGTGTGCTGGTGTCACAGCAAAGAGGCTAATGGTGGCAGAAATAAGCTGGTTCCATAGAATTAATACTGGATCGGAGCAGAAGAGATAGAAACAGGAACGAGAAGACACAGGAGGATCCATAAGCGAAAGAAACAGTATAGTAGACAAGATCGGGAAAAGAAGACTCACATGGTTCGGCCATGTGAAAAGAATGGACGACAAGAGACTACAATAATTATTATACCAACTGCGGCTCTGCATGGAAGGCGACGTGGATGGCACAAGAAGGAGAGGAAGACAGTCAAATACCTGGATGGACAACATGATGGAAGACTTGAGAGAAAAGCACATGGATAATTACGAGGAAGGCCGTGGACAACATCAGACACAGAGAAATGTGGAGACGTCATGCATGTATAATAGGCTTCATCGTTAACGCAAAACGCTTAATAACGGACAAGAGACAAAGAGGAAGAAGAATATTATGCATAGGCGGCTGTGAAACCATGTTTAGTGAACAAGTTTAATTGGTGTCTATACTGAACGCAGTAATTAAAATAAAAAATATACCATTATTCAACAGGATTACAGGAATCTAGGCCAGCAGGCAGTGATATATGTTGCAGATCGTATATAATATAGCCTACACTTTTGGCCTCACACCGAATTTAACAAGCTTCTGCATGGTGATAGAAAGAAAGGAAACTGAAACCAGCCTGTCGAAAGGAAACCTAGAATATTTAACACATGCGTAGACTATAAAAAAGACCATTGCTATCTCGCATAGTATCTTTTAACTGGAACTATATACTATACCAACCACAACCCGTTAAAGATTCGGAAATTGCTGGAGACAATGTGTCTTCTGCGGTTCTACATAGCAGCGCTGCGACCTTGTTAAAGAATGGAGCTGCGTCGGGTGGAGCCAGTCTAAAGCCTCGATAACGCAGTAGGGCGACACTAATCATCATCATCTTCATTTTTATGACACAGCATTGTCATATGGAGACCAAACACAGAATGATGACAACGCCCATCACATCTTCACGAAACAATGTAAGCTGCAGATTGGATGTTAACCTCTATATATTTATGACGATGCATGCTGACATGATGCTGTCATTGGATGTTATAGACAATGGAATGCTACAGAGCCACAGCTGAGTCAGGCATGCAGCGAAAGAAGGAGTCAATGACAACCTGTCATATACTATGTTAATTAAGTTATAGATTCATAAAGAAACAATATGTCACTGTATGTAGGTCACAGTAGGTGTGGCATTTGTTTGTATCATGTATATTATATGAAAATAGAAAGTGCAACATATTGCATGTTATAACACATATAAAAATATGTAGGCCCATAATACATATAATTGATGAGGTAGATATAGATAGATAGGCCTAAAGTACGATATTGGGCTGCATCGAATAAGTGATTACCACTGTTCGGCCGAATACGAATAATTGGGTCAACTATTTGGCCGAATAAGAATATGAATAGTTTACAAATACGAATACGAATAGTGTACAAATACAAATGCAA
>CAMAOG010000358.1:0-15453 GCA_945859605.1 Lumbricus rubellus | reverse complement strand
TTGTTTTGTATTGTATTGCACTGTATTGCACTATATTGTATTGCATTGCATTGTATTGAATTGCATTTTTGTATTGGAATGTGAATAGTCGTGATAATATGCATCGTCTGTGCGATGTAGGCTATAATACTTAACCTGGGCTACTTTGAATGAGCTTAATTAAATAACGCGTTACTTAGGGCCCACACTACAGCGCTGTCTCACAGTCTCTGGAGCTCTAATTAAATCCATATTTAACTTAATTAATATAATTTATATACTCTGACCAATAATTCGAAATGATTCTTCTACGTTCAAAACAAACATTTATTCTAATCGATTCAATCCGCTCTGATTTCCATTTTTATTCAATCAACATTTAATTTATTTTCCTCTAATTATTCAAATAAATCAATTCATGTTGCGATCATTATTCGTCTCCAAGCATCCAGCACGCTTGTGTTGTTATTGTTTTTGTGTGTAGGTGCGCAAACGCGTGTGTATATGAGTGTAGGGGTGTGTATCGATTGTTGCACTAACAGTGTGCGTGCGTGAGTGTGTACATGTATGTGTAGGCTATGTATGTGTGTGTGTGTGCATGTGTGTATATGTATATATATAGTATATATATATATATATTTATATATAAATAACCCATAATGAGTGTAGGGGTGTGTCGATTGTTGCACTAACAGTATGTGCATGTGTGTGGGCGGCCGCGAGTGTGTATGTATGTGTGGGTGCGTGTATGTGTTTAATGTAGGTGTATGTAGGTGTGTTTGTAGGTGTGCGTGTGTCTGTGTGCGTGCGTGTGCGTGCAGGTGTGTGTAGGTGTAGGTAGGTGAGTTTGTAGGTGTGATAGTGTGTGTGTTCTTTTGTAGCCTATATCATGGTGACGTACGTATTTGTCTTGGTAGAATTCGTCCAACTCCTCGATCGGTTTTCCGTACAGTTCAGGTGGAAATTCTCCCAGTTTCGACGGTAGGTGTCGTCCGGCCTCCAGCGCCGGATTCGGACATGGCGACTCATTGACGTCATCAGCCGCCATCTCCCCCGACGAATGCTGCTGCACGCCGCCAGACCCTCGCTCTCCCCACCCAAACACGCCTCCCCCTAAGCTCCCTATTCCTACTCTTACCCCATAACCCGCTTCCGCACAGGATCCTCCTCCACCACTTCCTGCCCCACTTCCTACTCCTGCCCCACTTCCTACTCCTCCCCCACTTCCTACTCCTGCCCCACTTCCTGCTCCTACCCCACTTCCTCCTCCTCCTCCTCCTCCAGTCGCTGCAAAATCTGAGGCGCCGATGATGGAGGAGACTTCGATGGATCTTTGTTTGGCGGCGCAGTTCCTCTCCTTCGCCAGGCGCTGAGTCTCTTCGGCTTTCTTCTGGATCTTGCTGATGGATTCCTTTGTGAAGAGACGAAACAATGGCTGTTCATGGATCGCGACGATCTCCATTGTTCTCCGAACGGATGAACCGTGAACGAATGAACGAATGAACGAATGAACGACGACGACGACGACGAAGAGGGAAGAAGAGGACGACTACGACGACGACAACGACGCCAGCCTGCAATTAAACACAGCCACATGATCATCCACTGAGTCAAAGTACTTACTTACCCAGAAAAAGAAAATCATTAAGCTTATTCTCTGACCAAGATTATTCCAGTTAATGCCAGCGTATACCTTAACATAATTATTATTATGTAGGCTACGTAGGGACTATATAATTATGTTTGTGCACTTGTTATACCGCCTCTTCAATATTACTGCAACAATTGCGAGTGAAGGACTTGCTCAAGGCTCCAACGAGGCAGCTTCAGGTGGATACGAGCCTACAGCCCTCTGGCCAGCTGCAAGGCAACGAGCATGCCTACTAAGCTTATTCAGAAATTTTGTTCTTTGCCAGCTATTACAACAAAATCATTCAACATTTCAGTTGGTCGACTATATAAATTTTATATATGAAGGCCCTATATATATATTCGCAATCGTAGGTAGGCTATAGTCTATAATAGTGCCAAGGATTTTAACAACTCTTCATGTCAAAATAAAGGGAGGGGCTAGACACCACACTGCAGGGGCGGCTCGCAAAGGCCTACGATTTTCAGTGGGTCCTGTTCTTCCCGATAGAGAACCAAATGGAACAGAGAATTCTTTGTGACATAAAAATATCAATGACAGGTCAGATACGTCATACAGGTAAATGATAAATAAATTAACTAGACTATCGCTCATTATAAAGTATGCATGCACATACACACGCAAACACACACATACACACGCAAACGTAGGCTACACGCATGCACACACACATATACACACGCTAACCACATGAAATCAAAAAATTTATTTGGCAACCAAGAACAAGAACAAATCAAATCAAGCATAAAATAAAGCAAAGCTAATAAATATAATAAAGCAATACTTAAATAACGATGCCACTAGTTTCCATTTGGTTGCACAGGGGACCCGGAAGGGGTCTTGCAACCCCGCTAGGTGAGTCCCCTGGGGGGTTAGGCCCTATATAATAATATAATTACGACAATTTATATTGATTTAAATACATATGTGTTTATTACAGTAATAATTATAGCGATTACAATACAGTCTAAAGAAAATGAAGTCAAAGACCGATGAGGGGAACAGACACGGTCTAAGAGTCTTAGACTCTCAGAGTCTTAGACTTAGACTCTTAGAGTATGGGAAACGTAAGCGACTTCAAGGACATCGTTTTCTAAATTGGCCTGATCGAATAATCGATCTCCAATTTCAACGTCTTCAGACGTAGACTAAGAAAAAAGTGATTAAATAATACATTCCTTTATTCCTCCTCCCTCTCCTTCTTCTCCTCCTCGTTCTCATCAGATTCATTCACCTCATCGTCTTCCTCTTCTTCGTCCTCCTCTTCCTTCTCCTCCTCCTCCTTCTCCTTCTCCTACTCCTCCTCCTCTTCATCTTCATCTTCATCTTCATCTTCATCATCATCCTCATCCAGTCTTGTAATTGCTGCCTCCCATCATCATCAATTTCTTCTTCTTTTCTTCTTCGTCTTCTTTTTCGTCTTCTTCATCATCATCATCATCATCTCCTCCTCCGCCTCCGCCTCCTCCTTCTCATCCGCTCTTGCACTTCCTGCTTCTCATCATCGTCGTCGTCATCATCATCATTATCATTATCATTTTTATCATCATCATCATCATTGCCGTCGTCGACATCGTCGTCGTCATCGTTATCGTCATCGTCATCAACCTCTCCTTCTTTGTTTCCTCATCATAGTCCTCTTCTTCATCATCTTCTTCGCCTTCTTCTCCTCTCTTCTTGTACATCCTGCCTCTCTTCTTCTTCTTCTTCTTCTTCTTCTTCTTCTTCTTCTTCTTCTTCTTCCTCTTATTCTACTTCTTATTCTACTTCTTCTCCTTCTACTTCTACTACTACTCCTCCTGCTACCTTCCTCCTCCTTCTTCTCTTCCTCTTGTGCGTCCTGTTTCTCAGATTCTTCTCCTACATTTTCATCCTTTTCTTCATAATCTTCTTCTTCATCCTTCTCTCCATCCATTCTTCATTTTTTCTTTTTCCTTCGCGTATTCCTCAGGCGACTCCTCGTCTGCTCTGATCCCTCGACTCCCGTCTGCCGTTGATCTTTCGAGATGAATAGGAAACAAATGAGGAGGAGGAAGAGGAAGAGAGTGTGACAAAAGAATCAAACCCCACCGGACAGTCATCTCGCCATTGCCGCTGCTCTGATGTGGAGAAACCGATAAAGGAAATTTATTTGAATCAATTCTTTCGTAATTTCGTCTCGATTTGAGTTCAGAAAGCCTGACTGAATGAACAACTACTACTTACTGTGGTTTTATCCAGCTACAGTCATGTGGCAGTAGGCCTAAGCTTACTACTCGTACAACTCACAACCACATTCGTATCCCTCCACCTCATCTTCCTTGTAATAGCTTTCTTATTCTAAAAAATCTACTAAGCTTACTTCTAATGTTCTTCGTCTTTACCTGTCTCTTCCTAATCATAATGGCGCTATATAAATACTTGAATAAATGAATGAATAAATAATCTTTTAAATTTTTTATATCCTACCTCATTTCCTGCTCTTTACTTTTCCTATGCTGCTATTTCAATCCCTCTTATTTCAGTCGTTTTCTTCCTCGTTTATTCCCAACTAGTAGCCTAGTAGCATTGTGTGTCCAGAAAGTATGGCCTTTTTTCTATGATTAGAATGCGTTTTTGTTATATTATTTATCAGAAAAGTTAAGAAACTTAAAAATACTTAGGAAGTTGCTCAATGAGGTCAAAGTTCTAGACAACGAAGAACAACACCAATATGCATGGGCGTCCGCAGCTGGGTGCAAGGGGGGCGCAAGTGCGCCCCCTAGATTTGTTGCATAGTTGCACATAAATTTATATTATTTGGTTGTGATTGTTACAACGCGATTTTCAATGTGGTTATCGATTCGTTCTACAAATTGAACCTATTATGTCTTTCTTTGGGCGCATAGCGTATAGGTAGGCTATAGAATTCTCTCGTGGTAATACGGAAATTCAAACTGTCACCCATTAAATTTAGACCATGTGACAATTATTTAAAAGTTTGCGCTCCCCCTAGAAAAATTTCTGCGGACGCCAATGCCAATATGAAGTTTCCAAAAGCACATTTTGACAAAATTACTCTCAGTATTAACGAACATAATTTTGGCTTCTGTAGATAAGATAGATCTACTCGAAATTATTAAAATTCCATCTGGCACGTTGACAGCACAAGACAAGTAGTCTACTAGTGTTTAATCTAGACGTCTCTGAGGAGAAAGTTCCTCCCCAGGAATGTAGAGTATATTTTTTGAAGTCTTAGGCCACTCTCATCGGCAATGATAAAGAGCAGCTATTTTGTTAAGATGACAGCTGAAAATGCTACCACTGCAATGTGAAAATTCAAAAAAGTTTCCATCGTTCCTTGCAAAGGTACAAGAAGAACCGTCACGTGACCTGAATCAATAAGAAAAGCGCCGAAAGAGTGGAAAGGAGGCGAAGGAGGCGAAGGAAAGTGCCCTGGACTGGTGTGGGTCGCTCAAGGGGTTGACCCCCGGGGGAGGGGGGTCATTCGACTTGACATCTATATCCACAACAGTGACGGCGGCGGCGGTGGTGCTGACACTTGCCGTCTCACGTGCTTCCATCATAGGTCGATGATATAATTGGTGCAAGATAATGGCTGCCACTGAGAAGCTCCTTTGGCCGGTGGCGGCGATTAGACGATGCGCTTATTAAGTCACAGAGACCCGTAATCTTATTATGTGCAGCTGCAGCAGCAGCAGCAGTAAAAAGATAAACGGAACCGATGGCACCAACCTCTCTTCTCTGCGACTCCAAGAGGCACGGTGCCAACAGACCGACATCGTATAGGTCGATTGGCTCAAGTCCTTATTCGACCGATTGTTGGATGGCGCTTGTGTAGCTAAATAACACCAGTCGATCTTGGAATTTTGGACCAAGGAGTGGCGAAGACCCTTGTTTATAGTCTAGGCACATCTTGCGGACACCAGAATTTAAGAATTACTTTTTTACTTGCAGCTTAAGCAAAATAAACAGACCAACTTTTCCGCAATACAAGCTTCTTAAGCCTGTGATGACTATGAAGACTATTACTGTAGTAGGATAAATTATGGAAAAGTAACATTGAATAAACTGTTATTAACTTTCTACAATAATTAGGCGTTAAACCCAGGAAGACATCGATGTTGATGAATACATCCAGAAAGATTTCGCGAATCCCGTTATCCCGACGAATAGTGTATTGTAGGAGGAACTAAAAGATTAAATCTATTTGAAGAGCGGAGTGGGCGATGTGAGGAGGCTGAAAGAATACACATGTAATACACTTCGCATTATTTTGGAGAGGGCTAAAATACCGTATATTATACCCTAATTATCACTGGAACTGTGGATTATATAGCCTCTACCATCTGGGCCTGGGTTCGGGTTCCTTTGGGTACTAAAACAGATAGGTCAGCGTTTGAGATCGTGACCATCACTAACATCGGTATGAAAGCTATGCGCCCATGCATGGGATACATTGTATGCCTTTGAAACTCAAGGTATAGATCTTGATGACCATCCAACGCAATTGCCTGAGTATATCATATGCACAGTATGCTGAGGAAGAAGTACAATACCTTAAGCATCGCCAATACTATCACCTATACCATCGTAATCGTTTCCTACAACTGCATTATCATCATCATCATCATCATCGTCATCATCATCATCATCGTCGTCATCATCATCGTCGTCATCCTCCTCCTCCTCCTCATCATCGTAGTCTTCGTCGCCCTCATCATCAATCATCATCACCAGCGTCATCATCATCATCACCACCACCACCACCACCACCACCAACACCACCACCAACACCAACACCAACACCACCACCACCACTGATATTGTAGTCGCCAACAGTAGAAGCAGCAGCAGCTGCCGCCAGACAACAAGTAGCGTACAATGTACATGTACGTATATGTATAGCATCTAAGAGATCTTCGGCGGTCGCGTCCTCAGCAGCAACAGCAGCAGCAGCAGCAATAGCAGCAGCAACAGCAGCAGCAACAGCAGCAATAGCAGCAGCAACAGCAGCAGCAACAGCAGCAGCAACAGCAGCAGCAGCAGCAGAGATGCGGGTGTGGAATTTCAATAGGAGATGCGCGATCGGCTAATTGTTGTCCTCGGGCTGTAAATCGTCGATTTCATCATCAATCTTTGATCATCGACCTAACGTCTAACCTATCTATACCCGATGCTGCTACAGCTAGACGTCTTCTGTCCCTAAAGGTATCGCTTTCGTCAGGTTCAGCCTCAACTAAGGACCTTTATGGCTGTACGACGGCGATTTCAGTTCGTTAAAACAACTTTTTTCAGTGATTCGATATGTATATGTATAATTATGTATATATATAATTTTTATATATAGCCTATGTATATATATATATACTTCAATAATTAATGTATTATAAACGGCATCTTGAAGAATGATTATAATTGGACACAAGAGTCATAAAATATATCTAGATAATCATCATTATAATAAAATCAACGTATTTTTTTGATCTGTTGATGACACTGGCTATAATTATTATTTTACCTATAGCATAGGTCACTTTACGGACGATGGTTTCTGGTCGACTCTCATTTCAACGTTGATTATTATTCGTCTCTATTAATTGTCGTTAATTTTGTCACTGATGTCGTTTGCCACTCAGGCTTTAACAACGAAGACAATTATTAGGCTATATACTAGCTGAACCCGGCCACGCGTTGCTGTGGCTAAAAAGAGCATCCAACCACCCCTCCCTACCTTCCCCCTCGCCAACCTCCTCCCCACCCCTCCCCTCCCCTCGCCCACCAACTCCCCCTTTCCCCTCCCCTCCCCTACCCCTCCCCTCCCCTTCCTCTCTTCTTCCCCCTCCCCCCAAGAAAGGTGAAAGAATTAACGGATTTATTATGTGACTCGCTTATGACGTCACGGCACGCGACCTCATTCTATGTTTCGTCTGGTCACTGTTGATTAGCGCGACGTGTAAATTGCATAGAAATAGCCGTCGAATTTGAAAAAATATTATTGTTGTTAAATATTGCGGTTTTTGAAGAAGAAAAAACATTCAAAGAACACGCACGTATTTGAATGGAACGTTTTGGTGAGATTTTGAAAATAATCGGTCGGTTACTTTGGGAGATCTTGTTCGCCTAAATTTGCATGGTGCGTACGCCGTTACATTTTTATTTATAGCCTATAGATGGTCCATGCATTTATTTCATGCTTCTTCTTCTTCTAATTATTCATTCATTCATTCCGAAAACTTATATATCGCCCCTTCAAGAAGCCTACTCAGAGGCGCTCCCAGCCCAGCCACGGCTAAAAACATAGGCAACGAGCCGCGGCTGAGTAGAGTTCACACGCCCGAGGCGCCACTCATGATGCATAGCGTATATATCTGATTATCTTCGTCTTCCTTTTCTTTCCTCGATGTGCTTTTTAAAAGAACCTGCTTGCCAATCCCTTTCGCTTCCACCAAAATCGTCCACAGTTGAGCTCGATGTATGAGGATATATGTATCGAAAAACCACCAACGGCTTTCTTGCCACTCAGCTAATCGTTCGTTCGTTCTTTCGTTCAGCCAGTCAATCAGTCAGTCAGCCAGTCAATCAGTCAGTCAGCCAGTCAATCAATTAGTCAATCAGTCAATCAGTCAGTCAGCCAGTCAATCAGTAAGTCAGTCAGTCAATCAGTCAGTCAGTCAGTCAGTCAGTCAGTCAGTCAGTCAGTCAATCAGTCAGTCAGTCAGTCAATCAGTCAGTCAGTCTGTCAGTCAGTCAGTCAGTCTGTAAACCCGTCATGCAGGCAGACATGCAGACAGACATGCAGACAGACATCACCAATGAACCTGGTTGGGTCCACCTATATGTTACCATAGCCTGGTGCAGTGGTGCTATGGATGCATGGTAGCAGAGGTTATTTAGATTCGTTGATATTCCACGTAACTTAATCAAACAATCATAAAATCGGTTCTTCTTCAGTCAATAAAAATCAGTCAGTTATTCAGCTCTTGACAATCAGTCAACAAGTCAACCAATCAATCGTTCGTTCTGATTCGGTGGCCGTTGATGTCATATATATATATATATGCTTTATATATCTGATGATTTCGATGTCTTCATAATATTATATATATATAGATATAATGTATGTATATATATTATGTATATACATAGATTATATATTCCTCTTCAACCGGAGGTTGTTCATCGATTCACGCACTGCTACGTAATTGGCCTTTCGCTTTCAAGGTGTAGGCTATCCTACATTCATTTGCTGATCTGCATACGAAATGTGTCCCACTGTTCATCCATATATTGCATGGCATCCATAGCCTATCTGTGTAGGCCGTGGCATTTCTGGGCACTTAAGAATGCACACAGACATCGATATAAATATAATGCACGTATGCACACGTACATGTATACGTATGTTATTACACACGGTGTATACATGGAACACCACGGATATATGCATATATTATGACAGAGCGTGCCTACTCAGATGTTGTAACTTGAATGCTGGCTGTTGGTTTTGTAGCGCCTTTAAAAAATAAGACGGTATACATGATATCGACTGCTCTTTTTGTCTTTTAAGATGCTGTTTGGATGACACTTTCGAATCGTTTTAGGTCACCTTTTATTGACGTAGGCCTACGTACGTTGCAATTGTATACGTGTATGTACGTGCACTTGTTATGGTGCCGCTTCAAGATTTCTACTCAGTAGCGCTCCCGACCACAGCGCGTCGTACACTGAGTTTATTAGGCCAAACGTATAGAAAGTTACAACACATCGGCATGCTAAGAACAAGTAATCTGTTGGTCCCAAAAGGCAGAGGCGGATCCAGGGAGGGGCAAATCCGAACCCCTTTGATCAGCCATGATCATGACCATGGCTCCCCATTTAGAAATGTGCACAGCACTTGCCCCCTCCCCCCCCCCCCCCATCGGCACTCGAGGCCTTGAATATATGCAGCAAAAGGCAAAGTAGCATATGACTAAATGACTAAACAAGAGGTTCATCAGATTTTAAATAACCAACCTGAGTTGCCACGGTTTACAAATTTTTGGGCAAAAGACTAAAAAAAAGGTCATAATTAGATTTCTCGCGGAAAAGATGAAAGACAAAAATTGTGTAGGCCCTATACACCCCCTTCAACATTTCTGCACCCGCCCCTGCAAAAGGGAACCCAGAAGAGATTGCAAAGACCCGCTGGTTATGGACACCTAAAGAATAAATTGACTCCGCCGCTGTCCGCAGCTCGCATTCAAACAGTGCCAGTCCCAAGCCTGGATAAAGAAGGAGGGCGACACGAATCATGTTTGTTATGACACAATGTCGTTAAACAGCAACAAACAGTAGACTAGAAAACGGTTCTAAAAGAGGATATCTAGATTCGTTCGTATATTCTAAGTAACTTAATACACGTGCAAATATTATTAACACCCCAGCTTAAACATGAAACCTCAGCTATAGGTGAAAATGCTTCAGAAATGAAGTGCCAACCAGCAGCCCTTGTAAACTGCATTATAAGCTTACCCTATAGACGACCAGCGCGTGTATGTACATTGTACAAAATACATGTATATATGTACGGTGTTCGTGTAGCCTACATTGCGTATGTAATTGCGTGCGTAGGCTGTTGTTCAATGTGTTCATGTATAACATTGTATAATAATACAGGTATGCGTGGAGAGCGCATGCATGCTGCAGGCATCGAAGACTTCAATAGCAGCGCTAGTCTCGCGTCTTCATGCACAAGCCAAGAATCGCATGCGGGGCCTAGTGACACACCTGGTTCACCTATTTTGCCAGGTTATCTTTATGTCCTTCAAGTCCGTTTTAGACCAATTAGACCATGGTGATGATGACCATGGTGATGATGATGATGATGATGATGATGATGATGATGATGATGATGATGATGATGATGATGATGATGATGATGATGATGATGATGATGATGATGATGATGATGATGATGATGATGATGATGATGATGATGATGATGATGATAATGATGGTGATGATGATGATGATGATGATGATGGTGATGGTGGTGGTGGTGGTGATGATGATGATGATGATGATGATGATGATGATGATGATGATGATGATGATGATGATGATGATGATGATGATATGCCAAAACACTGCACTGCCTAACCACAATCAATAGGATTCTATATAATATAATATTGGAAGCTCTCTGCATGGCATCTATACACCGTGGTTCAAAAAAAGTAAGCCAAAATGTTTTTCAAATATCTCCAATGCCTGTTAACATATCATGCTAAAATTTTCCAAATATTTAGAGAAGTGGACCAAGAATATGATTCCAAAATTTCATGTGATCAAGTTGAACGGATAAAAAGATATGGATATTTAAACTTCATATGCCGAAATTTCAGTTTACAAGCAATTTTCTGTGAGATTCAATCAAATGTTTCCTTATTATTTCCAATGCCTGATGATTAATCATTCTAAAAAATTCCAGATATGTAGAGAATTTAACTAACAATGTGGCTCCATCAGTATGGTTTGATAATTTAATCAAATAAGATGCTCAAAATGTCCTTTTCCTGCGTGCAAGCAAACCTGGAGGCGCTGGCACCAATGCAATGGCAACAAGCAACGTCGATTATCCTCTGGTCCAGGCCATCCCACACTTCCAACAAGCGTTGCTTCAGATCGTTTATATCATGGATTGTTGTCTGGTAGGCTCGGTCTTGCATCACGCTCCACATTTTATAGTCGACAGAATTCAAATCTGGGATGTTCGGAGGCCATAATGTTGGGAAAATGAAGTGTGGCGTCTCTGAAAACTGAAATTTCGGGTGATGAAGTTGAAATATCCATATCTTTCTATCCCTTCAAATTTATGACATGATATTTTGGAATCCTATTCTTGGATCAATTGCCTAGATATTGGGGAAAATGTTTTATGATTACTCATCAGACATCAGAGATGTAGGAAAAACAGTTTGGGTTACTTTTTTATTGAATGTAACATAAAATTGCTTGTAAACTGAAATTTCGACATATGAAGTTTAAATATTCATATCTTTTTATCCGTTCAACTTTGTCTCATGAAATTTTGGAATCGTATTCTTGGTCCACTTCTCTAAATAGTTGGAAAATTTTAGCTTGATATGTCATCAGGTATTAGAGGTATATGCAAAACAATTTGGCCTACTTTTTTTTGAACCACGGTGTATATACATATATATATGGATTTTATGTGCATATATATATATATCGCAGTTTAAATTAACCCCTCGAACCTGATGAATATTCAGTGAGGTATATAATCATTGCACGGAGGTCTATAAAATTTAGAGGAGAGTAGGATAAAGAAATAACTCCGCCAGTCTGGTTGCACCCTGCAAGTGCCAGTCCCAAGCCTGGAAAAAGGAGAAGGGCAACACTAATCGTCTTTGGTATTATGGCAATGCCGTTAAACAGCAACAAACGAAAGAACTATGTGTTTGAATTGCGAAGAACGACAAATATTATAAAGTGTTAGGCATCATGATAAAAACAATACAGAACTTAGGGCCTATCAGATAGATGGATGGATGGATGACTGGATGGATGGATGGATGGATGGGTGGGTGGACAGATGGATGGATGGATGGATGGATATATTGGTGAATGGATGGGATGGATGGATGGATGGGTGGATGAATGAATGAATGAATGAATGAATGAATGAATGAATGAATGAATCTATGGATGGATGAGTGTTTGGATGGGCGGATGAATGGATGGGTGGATGGATGAATCGATGGATGTACGGAAGGATGGATGGATGGGTGTGTAGGTGTGTGGATGGATGGATGGATGGATGGGCGAATAGATGAACAGATCGACGAACAGATCGACGAATAGATGGATGGGTGTTTGGATAGATGGATGGATGGATGTATGGATCAAAGGATGGATTGATAAATGGGTAGATAGATTGATGGATGGATCAATGGATGGACGGATCAACGAATGGATGGCTGGATGGATGGATGTATCAATGGATGGACGGATGGATGGATGGTTGGATGGACGGACCAACGGATGGTTCCGACCTTCATTCCTACCTGACCTGCATGCGCTTAGAGTTAGCAACTAAGAACCTTGCACATGCGCTGTGTAGGTAGTAAATGCGCATGACAAATTAACGATTGGTGTTCAGTGAAAAGCTCATCACAATACAATGATGGCTAATAAGCTTATACATGTACCATGGCTATTACATGACTGTATGTAGGTCGATTTGAGGAAGAAAGGTCAGAAGATGGAACTCACCTCATAACGTCATAGCAAGCATTATTCTTCATCGTTATTCCAGTGCTTGTCATTCGATAGATCAGCAGCAGCAGCAGCACATGCACCGTTGCATCATCATCATTATCATCATTCTCACCTTCAATCGCAGACTTCTCCGAGATACCAGGACCCGACGACTACAGCATCGTCATCAGCTGCTGCTGCTGCTGCTGCACTTATCGCAATCTGCAGATGATGATGATGGCTGTATCGATCTGCCTCAACTCTCATCAGTCGCAGTTGCTGCAGCTGACATTGCTGCAGCTGCTATTGCTGTTACTGCTGATGTTGCTGCTGCTGCTGCTGATGTTGCTGCTGCTGCTATTGCTGCTGCTGTTACTGCTGTTACTGCTATTGCTGCTGCTGCTATTCCTGCTGCTGCTGTTGCTATTGCTGCTTCTGATGTTGCTGTTGCTGCTGCTGCTGCTGCTATTCCTGCTGCTGCTTTTGCTATTGCTGCTGCTGATGTTGCTGATGCTGCTGCTGGTTCTCTGTCGGTTGGTCGCAGGCGAACTGAGTACTAAGTACTAGAGGCAGTGCATCATCCACTTGCAGGTGCGTCGCCGCCGTCTGTCGATTCCATATCACCAGACATAGAGACAGACAGACAGACAGACAGACAGACAGACAGACAGACAGACAGACAGACAGAGGAATGTATACAAATAGAGAGAGGGACAGACGGACAGAGGGACATACACACATACATACAGGCAGACAAACAGGCAGATGAAGGGACAGATAGACGGGCAGAGGGATGGATAGATAGACAGACAGACTGTCGGTTGCCTTTCTATAATAAAGCATTTACAGTTAAGTCATCGTAAGCCTTTAAACCACTCTTTCTCCTTCTCTTCATTTCCCCCCTCTCCTCCTTTTTCCTCGTTCTTTTTCCATGCTCCCTTCTTTTCCTTTTCTCTCTACATTCTCTTTTTCTCGCTTCTTTTCCTGTTCTCCCTTCTTTCCTTTTCTCCCTTCTTTTATTTCCCCCTTCTATTCTTTTCACAGACTCGCTTCCTCTCTACTCTTTAATCTTGCAGGCTACGTGGCTACATACCTTCCTCCCTTCCTATCCCATTTCTTCAAATTTTCTTGCGCCCTTTTTTCATCTCTCTCCACCATCTTCTGCTTTCTGACGCAGATTCCGACTTGGAACATGAAGCAAGACTCGCATTGAAAGCGTCATCGAACGACTCTTTGAGAAAGGCAGATGGAAGATCAGGTTAAAAGAGAGATTCCTACATGTATAATTGGGTCTCAGCTTAGAGGTTTTTCTCGTGCCATGCAGAATCTGTAGACAGCCCAGTTCGCCATACATCCATTCCATCCACCAATCCTTACCTACCAATTAATCAGTCTAATCCATCCGTGGCATCCATGCACCTATTCCAGCCATCCTCTCGCCTATTATACATCCAATCTATCTGTCAATTCATACATACGTCTATTCCATCCTTATTGCGCAGCGCCGTGCTTTTTCTGTCGTTGGCCTTGCAACCTGGAATGGGCTTCCTATGGAACTGCGTCTAATGCCAAGAGCATTTGAGACTTCATTCTACTCTGCTATAAAGACTGTTTTCTCCCCTTCTCTCCCCGTTTTCTTTAGCCGTGGTTGGGTCGGGAGCGCTTCTGAGTAGATACTCTTGAAGAGGCGCTATATAAATGTCTGAAATGAATGTCTGAATGAATGAATGAATCCATGCATCTCTTTAAAAGCCCATCCATCCATTCCATCTCTTTCTCTGGTCTTCAGTCATCCATTCATCCATCCATCCACCCACCCACCCATCCATCCATCCATCCATCCATTCATCCATCCTTCCATCCATCCATCGATTCATCAATACCTATCAGCCACCTTTCCAACGTGCATCCATGGTTGCGTGGATGCGAGAGTCCACGTATCTATGTTCCATCCATCCATCCACCCCACAGTCACGGCTACTGCTGCTGCTGGTGCTGATGCTGATGCTGCTGCTGCTGCTGCTGCTGCTGCTGCTGCTGATGCGGTTGGCTGTGATGACGTTCATCGGCTGCTGCTGCTGCTGCTGAGACTAATCGACGTCCAGGTAGGAATCGATGGACGGACGGATGAGCGATGTCTACCTTTCCTTCCTCTCTCTTCTCCATAACATCCATTGCCTTCTCCGCCTATACCTCTCCTCTCTCTTTGTCTCTCTCACTCTGTCTCTGTCTTTCTGTCTTTCTCTCTCTCTCTCTTTCTCTCTCTCTCTCTCTCTCTCTCTCTCTCTCTCTCTCTCTCTCTCTCTCTCTCTCTTTCTTTGTCTCTCTCTCTTTCTCTCTCTCTTTTTCTCTCACTTGGTCTCTGTCTTTCTGTCTTTCTGTCTTTCTCTCTCTCTCTCTCTCTTTCTCTTTCTCTCTCTTTCTCTCTCTTTCTCTCTCTTTGTCTGTCTGTCTGTCTGTCTGTCGCGTCTGTCTCTGTGTCTGGCCTTCAACCATCGGCGCCATTATCCTTCTATGATGTCATGGGATTGATCAGAAATATCCGATCCATCGAACCCACGCTGCAGTCTACCATCGTCACC